>OMOW01065693.1:4876-19544 GCA_900312555.1 Lamprogrammus exutus
CTTTATTTCAAATTTTCCAGGAAACTTACATCCGTATTAGGTCATTAGGTCATGTTTTTGTAAGTTGTAGCATTTTGGAGATATTTGTCCTTATGGATTCACGAACCTCCATGAATCCGTGGAACACATCGAAAATCAAACTCAAAGCTCCTCTACACGAAGTTTTAAGTTTAGTCAGACACAAATGTGTTCGCCATTGCCTCAGAATGTGATTTCATTGATGACGACATTTGACCCTGAACTTCTTGGTGCCTTCTCACATCAGTTCGCAGCTTGCCTGATGTCGCCCCATAATGTGAAGTAGCTGAGAGAATGTTACAGAGATATACATGCAGGGCGTTGTACGGAAAAATGGTACCCGAAGAAAAATACATTTTACAAGACGTTGCATCATCATAGGATAACACTGTTTATGGCATAACTTGTATCTGGAATCCAGAAGATATGTGTGGCTTTTATTGTGTTATGCATAACTTCTAACTTTGCGCTGTTGAAGAAATTGCAACATGGATGCATAGCTGTTAATTCTATGGACTAATATCTCCAGAATGCTACAACTTATCCAGTACTTTGCCTCATTACTAATCGTGCTTGTTCAAAAGTTAGACACTGGAGAACATAAAAACACCTGTAGCTTATGGCCCAGCTAAAGGTACAGATGTGTACAAGCTGCACCAGTGCAACCTGTTGTTGTCTCGGTGACGTTAAGCACACAGTCATTGCTGCTGTCTCTTTGTTTCAGGCTACGTCGAGAACAGGAGCTAGGAAACATTTTGACTGAGCATCGCTACATCTGTCAAGAGCGAGACCCTGGAGAACTGTATCTGCCAACGACATTCCGCCTCTGACAGGTGAGGAAGTGAGAGTGAGAGAACGGGAAGAAGGATGTTGGGGCGAGAGGGGGTGAGGGAGTATTCCAAGGCAGCTGGAGACCCCGTTATTGGACTGGATTCCTGTTGTGTAAGGTTAATAGAATTTGAATGGATAGAACCTGGATTCCTCTTCAACTCTTCATTATTCAGTGTACAGCTGCCTGAGAATGTTTGGTAGAGTTGTGAAAATGGATGAGAAGGGATTAAAACACATTTTTGTAGAAGTGTGCTGCTGTTTACCTTATATGTATGAGGGTATAATGAATGTTCTAGTGGTCTTGTCATGACTGACCACAGTATAAGCATAGTCCATGTTGAGTCCATGGTTTGTGATGAGGTTATCCATGGTTGAGGCCAGGAGAATTTATCTGTAAATCCATCCAAATAATTTTTATGGACCATTATGTTACACTGATTTTAAAGTCATGGCCTGCTTAAATATCAGATTATTTGCGATTATGGCCCCCACTGTGATTTGTTGAATTGTTGTGGCGTCACAGTTCAGCCATGTGGCTTTGTTTTACAATTGTCAGCACCGTGATAACTTTAGCATTCCCTTAATGAAGTCTACATGGCAAATTCCACGACATTTACAGAGCTGATTGGTTACCATTGGAAAAATGTTTTAATGGACGTTCCAATTGCAGCCATGTTGAACTTTTCAAGTCCCATACAGTGTCCAGAGAATAAGGGAACCATTATGTTCCGATGAAAGCTGGCAGTATTCGATATTAGCCTTCTTAAGTATTTGATTTGGCTGTAAGGAGCAGCATTTCTATCACCCCTAATTCTACAACAGGGCTTCAAAATTCCCCTCACATCTGGCCAAAGGAGGGGATGCCCCTATCCTGGATGTGGCGCTCAGGCCATGGACACCGGTTGGGGAGGGAAAAGGGGCTTGCCAGGTGCATCCAAAAACATCTGGAGCCTTAAACAGATGTGCAAAAAGCAGTCTGTCTGGAGAAGTGTTGCTGCTAACAGATCCCTCTGTGTCAGGGGTCTCCCTTGACGACAACATGGTTCAACAACTGTGATGATGACAGATGAAGTTGTCAAAACACGCTTGAAGGGAACAAGGTTGTTGGTAAAGAATTAACCCAAAAGATGCTTAAAGCCGTAATCCACTGAAAATCTCTCCACACAGTTTGAAGAACAAAGGGAAAATCTCATTATTTCACAATAAACCAGTTTCACCTGTGTCACAGCGCCTCTTGTGGCAGGCAGATCTCTGTGTTTAGTCCATCGCTGCTGTGGCATTTATCACTTCTTAATGTACTGATAAATGATTTGTATATATTGGTGTCGACTACTTGTGTTGCTGTGGGATACCATAACTATAAAAGAAGGGGGACTACAGGTCATATGTTCGATCCTCGTCTGGATACTTCAGAGTGTACCAGAGCCACTGTGCTTTCCAAGACGAATGAGTACGGAGCCATTCCACCAAATTAACTTTGTCCCAGTAACAAACCTGACGATCGTTATCCGATAGTTCAAGAAAGTCACAAAGTTTCAGTTTTGTCTCGCATATTCCTTCTTCCTTGTCGGACATTTTATTGACTTTATTACTGTGACTTAGTCAGCTCTGTAGTTTGGCATCAGGATAAGGAATCACTCTACAAACCTGCATGTTGCTGAGATGGTGTTTGATCAGGATTAAAGATAACAGCTGGCATCAGTCTTAGTCTTACTTTGGCTCATCGTACATTGGAGACTAACCTATTATGTTCCTGCAATAGTGATCTTAAAGTGTCTTAAAGATCTTAATAGTGTCTTAAAGATACGATGCCTCATCTTGGATCGGTTAAATGACCGACCAGTCAGGGACATACAGTATATCAGGTCCAGAATTATATCAATCTCACGTTGCCTGCAATATGAGATTAGGTCAGATACTGAAATTATGATATCTTAACTGTACGTCTTATTTCTTTTGAAGGCCAACGCCATTGACTAGAAGGATGGCAACCCTGCATTAAACCTGCATGCTCATTATTTAGGTGATATAGCTGTACATTTACTATATAGCTGAGTCTTAGGCACTAATATCAAACCATTGTTTAGAGTAGAAAGCCGTTGTTTCCATTAAAATCTGACCAAACACTACTTGGCCATCAACAAATTGCACTCAGACAAAGTTAAGGACGAGCTGAGCTGGAGACTAAACCAGAGCTAACAGCAGGGTGAATATTGAACATTCATCAGGTGGACAGGTTGTTAATGTTGCTCTATGTCTGCTGAATGTGCAATTAGGCAACTGTTTTGTTAACATGTTAGCCACAATAACCACACAAGTACTCAGTATGTTGAGACTGTGTGTCAATCAGATGGTTTTGGAGTTGTTTTGTGTGGCCAAAAATCCATCATTGTGGAATTAAGTAATTTAAACGTGCCCCTGGGAAGCCTCCTGAGCTTGTCCGTGCGTAGTATTCAAGATACAGTACGTGAGCCTCTGTATTCACATTGTGATCACTTATCATCAACATGTCAGACCAGATGACAGGTTGTTTGTGAAAATCCCTCCTGGGTCCACAGAAAGCAATGAAAAGCAATAAAATCAGCCAGTCTGGGACACGATAAGGGCCAGACGGCCAGCTGCTGGACGCTACCTGTCTTCACTTCTCAAATGATTTATCCTTTCCGTCTGAATTCCACTTGCTTTTTCACTTAGGGATGAGGAATCATTATTCCTACCCCCAGACTGAAAGTCACCACTGGGAAACTTACTCATGATTAATGACCGAGTGAAGCTACTGGAAGTTTGGAGATCGGATACATTCGGTGTTCACTCCAGATATGTTTACAAAATGCCTCAATGTCAACGTTTGTTTGCAAGAAGAGGCTATGTGACAAGCAAAAAATGTGGCCCTAAGCCATCCAAGGTCTAAAGCGTTGAAGCATCGTCTCACCGGGGACAGACAGTTGACAGTGATGAAGAATAGATGTTCCTCCAAGGAGACTGGAGGAGGGCAGATTATGGAAACCTCCTGTCCACTGCTAATGTGCCTATGCTGTTAACACAGGCGGATGTAGAGCACTATCAGGTATGTGTCAGAGAGCTGGATGGATTTTGACATTGTACGAGTAACATTTATGGTACATTTTTACAGATTTCTACACAATTAATTTTACAAGATGCTCGCAGTTGACTGACAAGCGGGACTTTCCAGAATTAGGCCTTGGTGGATAGATTCAGGAGACTGTTTAAACACAGTCTGACATTTATTAATATGGAAGGAAGTCCAACTTTCAAAAATGCTTCAAAAATGTTTATGGCATATTCATTTAATATCAACAGGTATTTATTAGAGCAGAGCATTTGCGAGTTCAGAAAGATTGGAAACTTTGGAGGCATTGTGGCTGAAAACCAACCAGAGGAGTGAAAAGTGTCCTTGAACAGATCATTCCATCTCTACCAGCTTCTGAGGAGCTTACCTGTGACTGTGAGAACTCTCTACCTTTGACTTTATGCTGTACATTTGTCTTTTCTTTAATTACCCTAAAATGCATCCCTCCAAGCACCATGTCTGGAATATAACTTCAAATCTTGCTGTGGAAATTGTTGACAAGTTATTTGAAATGAATTAAACCTGGTAGTCTTGATGACCCCGTTGTGGATGCCCTTGACCCATGAAATTGAATGTGGTGCAGTTGTAAATTCTCCTACACTTGCAAACCTGTGGCTTTTTAACACCCATCACATTAGTGGGTGCCTGGAGCCATTAAACGGAACTAAGTGGGTCTTCGGTGGTTGGCAAAAAAGTGCACGGTCACAGCAAGACACCACCAATTACCAGCTGAAAAAGAAAAACTTCGATGCAGCAACGATTTTATAGCCGGTCCCATGTGAGCCGTGTTTGGGTTTACGGCTTTAAGGTACTTGATTAAGTCCTTCTGTCAAGTTTGCTGGTGATGTTGAGTGTTTGGTGACAGCTTTAAAGAGCTTTGTTTGCTTCTGATTCGTTTACGTCTTTTTACATTTCAGAGAAAAATTAGGTCTTATTATTAAACCTGCATCGCAATGCGAATTCTAAGCAATTTCCTAAATCGATTTATTGATTGTTGGGTTTGGTGGAGGAACGGTGATCAACTGTCCCCTTGCACTTGAATGGTAGGATGCTGGTATGCGTCATTCCCCTCCACCCGTATTCTGACAAGAAGGTGGGCAGTCCAAAAGTGTTCAGCCAATACGGAAGAACGACGTCACCGACATAACTCAAGTGACGAAATCCCATGAATACTCTGCGTTTATACATTTTTAGGTTATGATCAGCCGTATGTACCTTGAACTTACAACCATACGGCCATACTCAAAGAAAACCCAGATAGAGGTGCGACATTTCGGTGTCACATGATACCAATTGACCAATCACATACTTCTTATTGGAATACAGGTGAGAGAAAAAATCAACGCTGCTGGTGCACGACTTGGTTGCTGGAGCTGGAGCTCACTTGTATTTGGTAGTACTTGGGTAGGATGTGACTCACTTTCAACTGTGTGCGTCTCAGACCACATTCACTCAACTTGTTGGATCCAAGTTAACATGACAGCGAGGCCTCAGCTATCAGAACTCATCTCACTCAAACCCTAGTAACTGAAGAGTGCTTCGGTAGGTGGGTGAGCATTAGCACAAATGTAGTTTAGCTATGAATCACAGGTACGCAGAGCTTATGAGATGTTTACTGTGAGTAAAGTGAGTATCGGTCCACTTCAAGAATTGTATTTAGAAATCGGGAATATCTATGTTGGCATTTATTCACCTGTTCATTACTCCCAATTTGATGTCAGTTTCATTTAATATAGTACACGTTGGCTTTTGTTTGTATACCTCTTCTTGAAGCTCTGTTACTCATACCTGTACGTTCTTCTCTCCATCAAGTTTCCCGTTTCTAAATAGAAACAGGTGGCGCTTCTACTCAGCGCAGGGTAAGGTACTGTATGTGACCACGTCCCACTGCAGTTCCAAAAATAGAGTGGGAATGGGGTTAAATATAGTTCGTATCATTTTATTTTGGATTTGATGACTTTGTTAAAGTGCTGGGTTACTCTGCTGAGAGAGTGGTGTGCAGTTTCTGTGGCTGCCGAATACGACCCGAGAGGCAGTAACTCAGCACATTACGGTAGTAACAGGAGGACAGATATCGGTCTTAATGACGTTGTACGTAAAATGAGTATCTAATAATGGGGTTTAGATATTTGATGTTGCAATCCAAACTGGCTCGTTCCATTATTCAGGCCGGTCTAATCATTAGCACGGGCCTTCATTTATTTGCAGAAAATCTCCAAAACAGTCCAACAGGTGCTTTGAATGACAGCTGGCAAAATGAGCCATTGCTGACCTTTTAAACAGTGTGGTCACATGGTCAAAAGATGATCATCAGTTAATCCTCCCCAATTACTCTGATATGCCCCCTGGGTGCCGAGGACAGCACGTACAGGGTGGATTCTGCTGCCACACACACATTTCTGCTCACAAGCACTTGCAAAGCAGGCCTCCAAGAGCAAGAAGTTTCAAACGGGAGTCCGTGCAGGAGTGAGGAGAAAGAGCTAACGGATGATGGGGTTGGGGTCCCCACTGGCAATTTCCCAGAAGCACTTTGCAGTGTTTTGGCTCTGCTGCAATGTTCAAGCCATCTGGGGGCTCACAGCAGAGGCCACGAAAAACAAGACGTGCGCTGGGCTTTGACCTTTCGCTGTCCTAACTATAATATTATCTTAGGGTGAGTGATCAGGTTGCACTTTTCCCAGTGGTGGGATTCAGTGTCCATACGAATAGGTGGTGAGTGACAACCTCGTGTGGCTATATGTGTTTTTGCTATCCCAGTGTGACCAAATTATACTTAACAGTGTGACAGTTAGGGAAACGAGTGGTGCGGTGCAAACACGTGGCACAAAGAGTCAAACTTTGGGCTATCACCCTGTGCCACACGACTACGCTGATATGTACCGATTTCAACACAAAATACTTTTTCTAACCTTAACTCCTTCACACTTATCACTACATCTGACCAACTGAAAATGAAAACGAATGATAAAAAAATCCTCACACTACTGATACACCTGTGCGCTTATCAGCTTCCAATCATTTCTCTTTCTTTGGGATTAGGAAAGCCTTATTCATTTGTATTCCCAGCGGAACCCCCGAGCACAGACAGAATCTTGGCAAAATAATTCAAACACAATGTTTCAGTTGCTGCACTGAACAACAAAATGGCGCAGACTGATGTCTTTAGGAAGTGGCACTATTACAAGTCAGCACAGTGTCAAGAATTTGTCAGACTTTGTGGTTGAAATTACAGTGCAAATCTCTAAAGCACTCAAGGCAGCCAGGGATTATATACAACTATCTGTCAATACTAAAGGCCGAGCAGCTGGCACTAATTGAGGGAAAAGAATTATGGATAGTAGCTGGCACACTGTGCATTTATGCTTTGGAGCTTGCCAACTAATACCCATTCCAAATGTGCTGCAATGAGGCTTAGGGGTAGTGAGATACCCTCGCTAGGGAGTCAAGTGTCACTGCAGTTTTGAGATCATCGCTGTCCATCCAAGAGAAAGCAATCAGACAAAGAAACAAATGGACCAAACCGATGCACTGAATGTGTGGGAATGACTCAGAAAAGGGTCAAGTCAGCTTATGGGCAAGAAGGTTGCCATCACTGCTGATGTGAACCAGAGAGGCAGGAGCTTGAAGAGACTTTGGGCTGTAGCAAAGATAAAGGTTGTGAGTCGCGGTCCGTGCAAAATGGTGATCCTAGATTCTTGTGAGCAAAGATGGTGTTTTGTTTAAAGTATGTGTGTGTGTGTGACAGAGAGGAGCAAACATTCAGTACGTTCACCAGGCATTACGCTCACAATTTGGATTCCCATCTCATAGTGCGACACACAATGACCTTATAAGAACGATGTAACCTGACAATGTATGTCAGTTGCAGCCTCTGCTCGCCTTGTTCTGAAATGTTACTTTCAATTAAGCGTTAGTACTTTATCCTGGCCAACACAGATACCAGACAATCACACACATTGAATATATATATAATAATTTCCGGAACAAGTATTTAGATATTCAGCTGTTTAAACTGCTAGGTGGCTAGCACAATGTGTAGCAGGTGCAGAGGGATGCTAGTTAGCGAGTGCCAACGTTACAAAGTCCTACATTGTTTACCTCGACCAGTCTTTGCCGGTAGCCTTGTACATGCGTATTTCTATCTGATTTTTGAACTAAACAGTTTTCTTATTGTCAGTGCAAATTGCTGCCACACCAGATTTCTAATTTGGACATCTCGTCTACTTTGTACGTTAGTGTTCTACACCTTTGACTCTGTTCCTCTCATCATGCACTGATTGGACACAAAGTGGATGTGTGACTGCAACTTGTGCATTAACAAAGGCTAAGTTACTCAATATTTATTACTTCTAGGTCCACTGTAGGTCAAGATACCGTCGCACACACACACATGCTGAATAGTTATTTTGTCCTTGTGCCAACGTTAAATGCCCTTTTCAATGCCCTGCTGAACTTTTGCCGGTAATATACATTTATACTTGCGACCCGGTCAGTTTCACTACTCAGTTTCAGCTTTAAGCCTTTGGGTAGCTAAGTGTGAAGTAAATAGCTGAGATAATATATTCAAAAAGTTGGTTTCTCTTGTTTAATTCCAGTCCAGGGGTTCTAATGTGGACACTAACTTTCCACTGCACAGTAAAGCTACAGAAAATGACGTCCATGTTCTAAATTGTGCTCATCAGTTGAACACAAAGTAACCATAAAACACTTTGTGGTTTGAGTCTCACGAACATGTCTAATACTAGTCTTCATTTAGCACTGCGTATGGCTTCACCTTTATCAAGGCATAACTTTTACACGTTGACAACGAAAAGGTTACAAGAACGAATCAAAGACGGAGGCATTTAATAAGAATTCTTCAAACAGGACTGTCGTCGACCTGAACTTGAGACATAGCTTAGCTTTAAAGCAATACAACACTTTACCGAAGTCTACCGGTTACAATAACGAGCCTTAATGTAATATCTGATAGTTTAAGAGAGTCTCGTCTCAAGCAATCCTTCTGGACGGTTACCGTGTTTTAGACGGCTCCAACTAAGCTCGCAGTCACCTACCAGAACAACATATCGCGACCCATGATGTCACACGAAATTGGTCTGTACACATCAGCGGGTTTGTTCTCCATCAAATGTATTTACAAAATTATCTATTTAAGGCTTTTATAATGAGATTAATGTTTGACCAAAGCACTACACGTGGAAAAAAGACATTTATTCTGTTACAGTGTGGTCATAGTTAATGCATCATTGTTGATGTAGAACAGTACATTGCTTGTGTGCCCTTACAGGTCCATTTGCAGCCCTTGTGAGACCAAGTGTACCTTTTTCTAAGTAATTGTACCTCTTTAGGTACAATCTTGCAGAGAGCTGTACTATATTGTTCCCCTGGGTTTGTATTGCATCGTATTCAGGTGGCAGGAGTGCAACTTCTTCAGGCCTTTACAGCTCCAGAGGCCTGAACAGAGCTTTCACTTCGTCGTCTGTACACGGGACGTCCGAGAGGTGCTGCAGAAACGGCCGCCCGTGTATGCAGGTCTGCTCGCTTCCACCCAGCTGCTTTTCCATCCGTAGAAGGGTTTCCTCCACATCTTCCCTCGACAAATGTGACGGTAACTGACGGGCAAGTCGAACAGCTTCACCCTTTCAAGAAACAGGTCAGAATATTTAATAAATCAGAGAAAATCATCTCATTTCAGATGTCACCATGGTGTCCAGTGCGTAGCGTTTCTCACTTGAAGGTAGTTTGTGACTTTGAGCGGCCGGCACTCCTGCACGCTCTTGGCCTTCCTGTGCAGAACTGCAGTCAGGATCTCCCTGAGGTCCTCCACGCCGAGGAAAGGCACGCAGTCTGCCATTGCTGTCACTTCCAGATGTCTCTCTGCTGACACGGGGCCTGGCCAAAACAAGCAGAAAATGAGGATTAATATACTCCAGACACTATTACTATCTCCAGGAAAGAATAATAAATAAATATTGTGCTTTACGGCAGGACTGACGACCAAGTCAAACAAGTAAAGGGCCAAATGGAGTGTTAAATGACTAATACAAGCCCCAGAAGACTGGAAGGAAGTTGTCTTGTAGGGAGGAAGACTGATAGCTTTGCATTTCATGAGGAAATACTGCAAATCACACGCAATACGTATTTCTGATGTATGGCTTTGGATGCTAAATGAATTCAGAGGGATACTACACAATCTGGAGATGCATGAACAGTCTATTTCTGTGAATGTAACCACCAAAACATGACTTAACTTATTGGTGTTTGCTGTGGTGGCTGTGTTGCCTTAAGACCGTAAGAACATTACAACAAGCAGTAATTACATCTAATTAAAGTAAGAAGCGTCTACACATTGTACACGCACCGTTGCGGTTTTGTTTGTCACGTGTACCCATGCGGGGCACGTTCAGGAAACGGTGCAATGAAACAGTTTTCTATGCGGCTAACATTCAGTCCCACACACCCACTGTGACTGGCACTGCCAAATTAAAATTCCTCAAATTTCCTCAAGGGGCAACCATTGTCATCACCTGAACACTCGGGTACAAACCTACTGTGACATTACGCTGCCGGGCGACGTGCCAATGTCAGCTGAGGTGAAACATTCTGGCAACAAAGACGACTGACATGACAAGACAAACGGTTTGTTACCAGCGAACAGACAAATCATCGCACAAAAAACAAGTGCAGACTGGTGTTTATTCTTATTTATTAGGACATCGTGTTTATATGTTATTTGTATTACCCTACTTTTCACTCCATTTCTCCGGGGTGAAATTGAAAAATTCTGTTTATGGAACATCTAATAATGAGAGGAGGGAAATTGATATAATCTCTGTGCAAAACAAATCTGAGGTCAAACATATGCAAACTGTGTATTCGTGGCTAATTTCGTGATTTATTAACTGTTGAGATACCAGCTTAGTTCACTGAGTATCTGTCCAGATGTCTGTAATGTTTCATACACTCCAATACAGAAGTAATACTTAGACTTGCCAGAATCAATTATCAAATAAGAAGATTACATTTCACAGACGAGCCTCTAGTTTGGGTCCCTTATCTTAGTCCTTTCAAATGTAAAGTTCTACACGTTATCAAAGGATTGTGGGTATTTTGCCTTATTCAAAACTAATCCAACCTGTAATCCAGTCTCTGGGGACGCCGTTGATATTTGTAAAGGATCGGTGAGCTCTGACATCAATGATTACGCGGAATTATTCTTGAAATAAAAGCGTGTTTTCCTTTGGAATGATGGGATGTGATACCACAACGTGTGCGTGTACAAGCATCCTGGACGGTCCTGATGAGAAGAAGCGTTACGGGTCAAATGTCATCTCTCAATCATTTTACCTGGCGCCATTCTGATTTGAAATCCATTGGCGACGAGCCTGGGGTCAGAGAAGATGGCTCCTCCATCCAGCTCGGCCTCTCGTCTGTCCATGCTGCACAAAGTCTGAGCGTATTCAGCCCCCCCCAGATTCCTAGAAGAAAAGAGACAAGCAGATGTTTAACAAACTGTAAATTGGGAAATTACATCAGTTTATTAGAGACAGTGGATTAGGATTTACTGCATTAAAAATAGTCTCGAAATTCTCTATGTAGTTAAAAAGTGAATGAGTCTGCAGTTCTTTTGCAAGGGAAATAGCGATCAGGCATTCTGCTGATAGGAGAGATGTGAGTGATACGTTACCCATCTGTTAACTGTATAGGCTTCTGCAGACTCACTGCTGGAAGTATATTATTCTCTAGAAGTCTCTTAAACAGCAAGGCTTCCTCCACCCGAAATGGATTTAACAACATGATCTTTCGACCGCATAAAACGACCCAGGCGCTCCGAGAGGCCAGTCGGTTTACAAGACGGAGGCCCCGCGGCGCTGAGCTGCTCTGGGACGAGAGGCGTTGAAGCCGCAGCCGAAGGGAAGCCGTGCTGCAGAGGAGGGGCTGTGCGGGCTTGGGTGCCGGGGTCTTTGCCGTCTTCTGGGGCCGTGCGGTGAAGAGCTCATCCAGCAGCTGCTGGTTGGAGAGCGGCGCCTTGCGTTTCTGGCCCTGCAGAGGGCTGGAGGCGACGCGCCTCGCCGCCTCTTTGAGTCCTGCAGTCGAGGCCAGTTTGATCTGGTGCGCGTGGTTTTCCTGCAGCTTTTTCGCCTTCTCCTCATACCTGCAGAGTTCAAGCGAGTCTTTATGAGTTACAAGAATAGTGGCAATTATATCGGAAGCTATTCCAAGACGTCATGTTAAGTTACAAACCAAAAAAGGGTTTAATCACCTGCTGCGTGATTCAGACACGTCAGTCTTGACCTATACAGTCAGTGGCCACTTTATTAGGTACACACGTACAATCTAATACTATGCAAACCCACAGCACTGCAATTAATCCTATTTTTGTGAAGCTTAGTATATGTTGAGACCGTTCTATAGGAGCCGAGTCACCTCAGCACGTTACTTGCACATTAAAACCTTGATTAGATTCAGATTAAGGCGATAAATCGATTTTTCAAAAATGTAGACAGCACGATTACGCTGAAATATGCATAAATCACTGTAATCTTCCTCTGAGTAGCAGACTTACATGATCAAACATTGATCAATTTACTCAGGCAAGACACCTCTAGGTGCATTTACACACCTGGAAGACTCAGCTCACACTCCATCGTGCAATTTTTCGGGCATACTCGGCGGACCGCAAAATGGCATTAATTGCATTTTTGCATTAATCGCTCAAAATCAGAGCGTAACGTGCAGGTACGCGTAGTGATTGGTCACTCTTGAGGTCATATTTTGTCGTGTTGATGTCCCGGACCTCGGGTCAGAGGTGGACAATCTGTCCCTCTCACGTATGGTAAATGAGGGTGGACAAACCGTTAGAAACACTTGCATGGCGCGCGATTTCCTCAACAAGGCTACGCCGACGCACGCTTTCATAGATATTCATATGTTAAGCATTAAGGTTTACACTTCAGCACCCCATTATTCTTCTGACCTGTTTCTTGAACTTGTGTAAGTCTAATTCCTAGAAGTGCTGCGCCACTTAACAAGTGGCGTTGAAAGGAGCCAAGCATTCGCCGCATCTTATTTCATGTTTAAGATAGCAGTAACTCAAGGCAGGATTCTAAACAGATGTCTTTTTCCATACACTCTTCCATACCTTATATAAGGCCCCAAGTACTGCTGATACACATTTTCCAACCTTGCAATTACCTTAAATTGGTATGCAGCAATCTCACGTAATTAGGTTGAAGTGCTTTCAGTGCAGTATAATGGTGTTATTCCATGATGCCAGCTGAGTGGCTTAGTGAGCAGAGATCAGAAGATAGCAGTTTGTACTTACTGCCGTGTCCGCGTGCATCTGGATACTGTTAGAAGTTATTAATGACCGTGCGATCTACTCAAATACCTATTTTATATACGGTCCTGATACAATCTATAGAGAGCAAAGGTACTCGGCATTGTGCATTGTGCTGCGGTCTCTGGACTGTTCGTGTTATTTTATAACTTACACTACTCACACGTATCCGACCAGAAGAGCACATTCATCTCTTTTACCCCCCCGACCCCCTAAAATAACTGTTCGGTCCATCCTCGTCTCACCTTCATTAATGTAAATCCTTCCACTCTGAGGGGAGCAAAGGTCAAACACAAATGCTCATTACCCTCATGTCTTCTTGGGCCAATTCTGTTCTTGACAAGCCAACTATGTGTCACTCCTCCGACCAACAATGAAGGAAACACGGGGGAGATTTTCAACGGACCAAGAGAATCGTTCCCCCCCGCCCCCAAACCTGGAAACCAGAAGTTTATATTCCCAGAGATATTTAACGATCGCCAAGGTGTCGTCGGACTTTAATTAAGAACGGGAAAATGTCCGATCGCGACGCTCGATTTCGATGAGATCTTTCAATTAATTCTGCCCGTGGTGCAACCGTGGCTGTCGGTGTCGTCCACCTCTCAGAGCCCAGACGAGACACGCAGAGGAAATTAGGAGCGTAGTTTATGTGCTTAACGTTGAGCGAACGCTGAATTGTGAAAACGGTCTGGATTGATGCGGCGCTCGAAATCGGTAAGGACATTTCATCACGCGTGACACCTGTTTTACTGCGGAAACGTTGACGACCAAACCCACTGTTAGTCAGAGATGTCTGGAAAATAGAAACATAGCTCCAATCAACAACATTTCCAGG
Source organism: Lamprogrammus exutus (assembly GCA_900312555.1). Classification (NCBI taxonomy): domain Eukaryota; kingdom Metazoa; phylum Chordata; class Actinopteri; order Ophidiiformes; family Ophidiidae; genus Lamprogrammus; species Lamprogrammus exutus. The sequence goes on from OMOW01065693.1 coordinate 18,992, forward strand.
CGATGCTTTACACGTGCGAGTGACGGGTCAGACTTTTTCCCCTCGCTCTCTCTCTCCCTCTCTCTCTCTCTCTCTCTCTCTCTCAGCCCTGCAAATAACAAGAAATGGAAACAACTGCTAGGAAAGGTGAAGGTCTGGAAACTCACTTCTTACGGTCTTCCTCCCTCAGCTTTTTCCATCTCTCGCGAACGGCGACGCTGATATCCTGCAGGCTGGCTGTGGGATTCTCCCTCAGGACCTCGGCTCTGGCCTCCTTCTCGAACAGGGCGGCAGGAGACAGCGGTGCCCTCGTGACGCGGTTGTTGATCAGGTCGTAGGCCGTCAGACCGGCCCGCTTCTCCGTGATGACATTGACGGTCTTCTTGCCGGAGCTGCTCTGAGTTCTGACCTCGTCCGTGTCGGAGTTGCTGTGGCTTGGCTGATGGAGTCTCACGGGCTGCAGGGGTTCTCCTGATGCGGGGTCTCTCAGAGCAGTTCCCTTGCTCCAGTCTTCTGCGGTTATCTGCTCTATGCTCAAGTCTGCGCTTAGCACTGCGTCGTCAACGAGTCTCTG
>OMOW01065714.1:0-14275 GCA_900312555.1 Lamprogrammus exutus
GGCGCCGGCTGAACGTCCGGCCCAGAAAGCCCATCATCTTTCTAATCCACAAAGCGAAGCGGTCGGGAAAACGGGACCGTGCAATCGTCGGTGCCGGCAGCCGGTGTCTTTCTGCTGTCGCCGCCGTCGCCTCCGCCTCCTCCCCGGGGCGAGGAGTCACTCAGCAGGCACCGAGGAGACTTCAGGGCTGCCGATCAGTCCTCAAGCTGGATGAGACTCCAGCCGCATACTAATGAAACTGATCGGCCACCGAGGCGCCAACCAGTTGATTTCCAATCATTCGCTCCGGACGACAGGACTCTCTCGCGGAAATACAACCAGCCGTCCTCCCCCTGTCCTGCCCTGTCCTGTCCTCTCCCGTCCTGTCCTCTCCCGAGCACCTGCCTTCTGCTTGGCTCGCTGTTGCGCACCGAGTCTTAAATCCAAGAGAAACCCCGTCCGACGCGCCGCAGTGGGGACCCCTGAGTCACACAGACAGGAGAGGGAGGTCACCGTGCGCAGGACGAAAGTGAGCCACCTCTGGACCGGACCGGATCCCGGTGATCGTTATTTCTGATCCACACGGGCAAACCGAAACTGGTCTACCTCACAGGTAAAAGTCAGGCAGCGAAACTGGACAAACAGCATGCTCTGCGCCTGCGTAAAAACACAGCGCAGAACAAACTTCTTTCCCTCCGACTGGCCGACCCATCAGAGCTGGTGAACCAGCGCCACCTGTCGGTCATAGGTACACCTGGGTAAGGACTGTAAGTCCCAACGTGGGGGTCCAGGGTGACCCATAGGTGCATCCAAGGCTGCCGATGAGTCTCCAGGGAAACGCAACACACCGATTACCTCTTTATTTCTGTCAATATAACTACACCCAGAGCAACCAGGCTGATGTGCGAAAAACTAATTTGTTAAAACGTTTGATACAAACAAAGGCCAAATAAAATTAGTGAAATCGAAGCAGTCATTAAACTGGAGATGGTAAAAATATTATCAACAGCAAGGTGGAAAAAAAACACACTTGCCCCAAAGCTACAGTATTTATTTTCCAATTAATTTTTTAGTGTAGAATTTCATAACTGACTGATAAATGTATTAATTATTAATTATTATAAGTATTTCCCACCTGCTTCATTGGTTTTTACAGACGAGGCACAGGTTGTTAAAGCAGAATTACCACTATGTCATTATGATAAGATAGTGTCATGAAGTCATCTGAAACTGTGTTTTCTCAAATTACTATACAGATTGGATTGCAATCGTGTAATTCTGTAGACATCTCACACAGAACACTGTGGCCATTGAGCATCTTTTTTTTAATGAAGAAATGCCTAAATATCTCTTGCTGTTATGGCTGAGTGATCTATTTATTCTATAAATACCATAGCAATAAATTATATGAAGGAATTCAAGGCTAACTAGAGCAAGAAGGTCCTGAGTAGTTTTTTTGTCAAATATTTGTCTAATTGTGGATTAATTATCAGCCTGTAATTTACTGGGTCACTATCAGCAAGGTGATGGTTACTGCTGTGATTTCACAAGTCTCTTTTGTTAGCGATTAGCACAAGTTCTGATGAGATTTCAATCGTCCAACTACAATGCACACGAAGCTTCACCATTGTGCATTCCCACTGCAAATGGTTTAACAAATGTGGGTTTTGCAGACCAGTCTGGTTATTCTAGATGTGGTTCATCTGAGTGAAGTGGTAGCATGCCAGCGATAACTGGTGGTGAATCATTAGAAATGACAAAAGTGAAGGCCAACTCTAAATACTTGTACAAAATCCCATCATGAGAAGGGATATGGTAGTATTGACCAAGTACTTATATGACAGCACAATTGTGTACTGTATCTAATTTCCTAAGGATGTCATAGTAATAGGACCCACAGTGTTATTCCTCAGAGGAATATTCTATCCTCCATACTGCAATAGTTTGTCATAGCAAGACAGTGGAGGCTGATTTGTGATGCGGCCAAGGTATCACTGATTGAATGCCAGTTTCAGAGTCTTCCGCTGAAGGTTAAATAAGCAGGCTACTCTTTTATGATGTTCAGCGAGCAGCTTCATTATACCAGGTCCAGAGGCGTACAGAGAAGTGGAAAGGCTTATAATGCCTCGAACACCAACATGGCTTTATGCAGTGTCTTAATATATCCTTTATGTAAATACACCTAGTTGTGGTTAGTTAGTTGATTATGATTAGGACTGCATTATACCGAACGGTGGCTCTAGAATTTTCCTGCCACTCTTTCCACATGAAGGAGACACAGAAACACGTCAATATAAGGCAAACTAACACTACCACAAAATACATTAAAAATTGACCACACTTAACAAAAACTCAATACTGTAAGACTCACAAACTGGGTTAATTACAATGGATTAAAGCTACACAAAATAAACTAGCTGAGTGAATATTAACAGACCAACACAGTAAACATTGCCTATCAGAAGAAGAGGCCACCACATAAACACATCAGTATAAATCAACATGTTTATTCTGTGACTTAATAATTTAAATGTGATTGGGAGAACAATGGGTTCAGTGCTCCTCTGGCAGACAGAAAGCGGTGCTCTGACCTTGTCTGCTGTAGTGATCTCAAATCTGTTGTGTTATCCCTCTCAGAACACACGCCCATAAATACAGATACAGATAATAATGATCCTGACCCGCTTCCGTTGCCCCGTTCGATCCACTGGTTGGGAGACGTCAGTGTAAGGCACGGCTCTGAGGAATGATTCCCATGTGGCCTCTCTTGACAGAAAGCAGCAGCTCACATCAGTCTTATGTCAGTCTCTATGGAGACGCAGCCTCTACAAGGTTAATACACTTTCAGCAAAAACTAAGGCTCACTAGGTGTAAGACTCATATTCTAATGCTGAATCTAGGCGATGCAGATCAGATAGCTGTGCTCTGAGGCTAGTTAAACTCTCATTTTCAGTCTCACTACTGGTCCCACAGCCCAGATTGTGGTTGATCTCTGCCGCACTGTAAGTCTCTCTCTGGAAGTTGACAAGGCCGAACTGGTTAAGTGTATCTGGTCTGGTCCTGTTTGCAATTCTGATGTGGGCTACGGTGCTGTAGATCCCTCCTTTTTCTCTTTGTAGATCCGCAATATGGCTTCGCACACAAACTGGAACTGGCACTGGAAACAAACAACACACAGTATAATATCAGTTATTGGACAACAGTACACATGGATCCTATCCTGTCCTATGAGTAAATATGCCCTCTGACTGTGCTTGTTTTCCATTACTGCCCGACACAGAATCATATAAAGCGTTCCATCAGCACTAAAACATCAGACAAGAAGCCTCTGAGATCTCCTTTCAAAATAAGGGTAGCAGCAGTGATCTGGAAGCAGGCTTGTGATTGGAAGGCTGCCAGTGTCCAACCAGCACTGCCAGCTATCAAAGCAATAAGTAACACTTTCCTGTCCCTGAACAACTGCCACGGGGTGCCACACAGCAAGGCACCCAACTGCAACTTGCTGCGGCGGAACTGCTCAGTAGCCGACAGTCAAATACCGTGGCGGTTAATTTTCGGTGGATAAATAAAGGGAACGATGACAGGAGCCAAAGCAGGTCAGGAACTGGTCAGCTGTGATGTTAGCCTGCCAAGAGACCTTGACTCCACACACACACTGCTGTCCTCTGTGGTTTCATCTCTTGCTGTTCCCATGAAATTATTAAATCAATTGAACGAGGCTGTGTAATTAAGTTTTAGTCCAGATGTGGACAAATTGGTTTGACTTTGTGATAATTAAAAGCTTCTGTTATCCACTTTAAGACTCAAAAAATTGTGTATCAGTAAAATATTAGGCAAGGAAATAATCCTTATATATCTAGATTACCAGGTAAAAAATACTTCTTACAATAAAAAGAAATAAAATAAATCAATAAGTGAGATAAGGTGCTTTCTGGAAACGGGCCAAAGATTCATAGCGGACAGAACTTAAACAAATACGAGTGGCGCTGTACGACGCGAGGCCTTGTTCTGTTCCTCTGTACCGTGGTCTGAACCATCATGGCTCGTTGGTCTCTCAGTGTTTTGACAATGTCCAGAGGGAACACCGGTCGACCCTCATCCAGCAGAGTCAGAGCCGTTTCCATGGTGATCAGAACACCTGTCCGTCCAATACCAGCACTGAAATTGTAATTCAGTACAAACCCAGCATTAATTATAGATTCAAGCACAGTGGATTGCATAGCTGTGTGCACAGTCGGTGTGTGTGTGTGTGTGTGTGTTACCTGCAGTGTACCATCAGTGGCTCTTCACCTCTCCTCCTCTCCCTGACCGAGCTGATGAACAGCAGGAAGTCAGAGGGGTCATCGGGTACGCCGTGGTCCGGCCACGCTACGTACTGCAGGTGTGTGACTGGACGTTCCTCGCCTCGCTAAGCACGCACCCACACATCATTCAGAGAGACACAAAAAGAGACAGAATAAAAACAAAGCATTCACTGGGTTCTTTTGTTTTGTTTTTAAAGTGAATGTAATTTTTGTGAAATCCACCTACACTGACTATTCAGTGTGTTGGGAAAAAAAAGAGCAGATGGGGAGAACTCATGACCAGGTGAGACAGGCTGGGAAATAAAGAGGAACAGAGGGATGAAAACAGAAAACAGGTGGGTGGAGACAGGACATTGGAGAAGACCAGAGCTGAAAAAAGGTGAAGGTGGGGAGGGGAATTTCTGAGTTTAGACCTCACAATGGGCACGTGGCCTGTGACTCCATGCAGGGATCCTCTCACTCAGCCAGAGGAACAGATGGGCCCACACAGCAGAATCTGTGTACGCATGCGTGTGCCTTCATACTTCATTGCCTCCTTGAGCATTATCTGTTTATTTATTTACCTGTTCAAGCCCGTGGGAGCTAATGTGGGGAAACAGCTTTTTAAATCTGATAATGAGTCTTTAAGGCTCGCGTGCAAATAAACTCACGTAGAAAGGAACAAAACAATACACCAGCACGCCCCTGCGCACCCACGACAAAACCCTCATTCAGTCACACAAATGCACTTGCCCACCCACAAACACAAACCCACCCACACATTCACCAACCCACCCACACGGAAGTTATTTTGCTCCAGAATGGCTGCTTCCTGTGGTGAGCTGAGTTGTGTGACATATGGCAGAAGCATAGCACACACCACTGCTAACACACAGTAAAGCTCCCATGTTATGTGACTGCAGCTTTGTGTTGCTAATGTTTCATGCAGTTATGAAGGCAGGTGAGGCTTTGCTACCTGTGTGTGGGTCAGGGTGAACTGTCGTGTGACGTACGCCAGGTTACACTCCTCTGAGTGACACTTCACCTGCAAGTCCCCATAATCCTTCACTTCTGGTGGATGAGGCCAATACTGGTGGCACTTTGTCTGCAAGTGTATGACATCATCAACAAATTACATTAGTTTTGACATGAGTCATCAGTCGGGATACAATTTACTACAGGCACTACATCAGCTGCTCTCTGCTCTCTTGAAATCAACGTGCAGCACGCTTGCTCCCAACAAGACCGAGGAACAAAGGCAATTCATCAGCAGCGGGAAGTGAACTGACCTGTGTGTGTGTGTGTGTGTGTGTGCAATCCTGAATTAGGCAGCAACACAGGGCACTTGATGAAAATCAGGAAAATGATCAATTAATGAGAGCATCTGGTTACCAAGCAACAGGCAAGCTGAGACAGAGACAGCTTCATTCAACGAGACCTTGATACCTTGCTGCCTCTGCCTCTGTGTGGACGCGTCTACACCCTCAAATCATTTATCTCCCTGCCATCATTTCACACAGTATTTAGCTATTCCCTAGCCTGTGAAGCCCTGCAATTGTTCAGATCTTCTCCAAATGATTGTTTTTGCACACACACACCTGAATATAAACACATATCAGAATCTTGTAATTACAGTAATCACATATCAAACACAACATAAAACAGTGTGTAATGTTGCAGTACTGCTGCTTCTACAGTAATCACTGCGTTATGACATTGTTGATATTGAGCTGTGTAATTTTAAGCATTTTATAGGCTGTTAACGTATTTCCATTCCTGGAAAATAAGGCTGTTTACAGTGAGAATGATGAAAATGCTGAAATATGTATACCCGTCCCCTCTCTGTGAGAGTTGTAAGCATGATGATGGTGTGTGTCTGTTGCTCCCAAACACTCTGCCAGAAATGAGTGCACGTCTGTGGCAATGGACCCTGAGCTGCAACATAACGTAAACACACACCAGACACTGGGGCCGAAACCTGAGAAACAGACAAACAAACATGCACAGACACACACACACACACACACACACACCGGACAGAGCATGAGTTCACATGAAATGTCAGACGGAGACAAGACGCACAATCATGTCACATCGATATCAGTGATGCGGACCGTGATGTGGCTGGCATTGATGTAGTCCTCCTGGCCCTGAAGCACCACTCTGGTAGCATCATCTGAAAGGAAAGTCGGGTGAGGGTCAGCAGAGCCATCAACGCAACACAGCCGAGGCCAATTATTTTTCATGAGGCATCACAGTGTTGAGATCCAGACCAAGGTCAGACCGGAAAGCACCAGGTAGAGAAGCGAGAGAAGCAGTTCTTACAGGGTAACACATCCTTATATCGATTCTTGTCCATGTTCTCAAAGAGCCGAGCACAGCTTAGGGAGAGGCCAGGCTTTCTCCTGTATAAATTCTGAAGCCACAAACACATGGAAACACACACACAAATGCACATAAAACACATGCAAACACACACACACTCAAACAAAAGCTACATATTCCTTTCCAAAACTTACTGTGGTTTCCAAAGAAGTGAGTGGGAAAGACAAAACTCTACTTAAAGACAAACACACTCACTTACATTTTGTAGTTTTGTCTTAAAATATTAATTAATTCCTGTTTAGCCTCCAGCTGCATCTTAAAATACCTCAAAGTGGAAACAGAGTGTGCCTGACTGTATTCCTCTCTCCAGCTGTCTCATTGATTCCTCCAGTGTCGTGACCTCTGATTGGCCGGGTGACTGCGGTTTGTCTCCCTGTGATTGGCAAGTGAGCGAGAGGGCGGGAGGAAACTGCAGCATGGGTGCCGCTCGCCCAGGACCTGGAACACAAGGACATTCAAGGCTATAATTTATATTCATAGAAACATGACATAAGAGTGTAAACGCTCAGATCCCGTGCTGTTTTGCATACAGTCACTCTTTCAGCAGTACACACATACACACACACCTTTACGTCTGATAAGCAAGGCCAGCTCTCTGGAATGTGACTCTCGGCTGGCTCGTATGAACATGACAACTTGGTCGTGTGTGTGTTCAGAAATGTCTCGACCGTTGATGAGGACCACAAAGTCTCCCTCCAGAAGTTTGGGATCACATCGACCTGCCTACAGACAAAATGGTCTTTTAAACGTGAATTATCATTCCAAACATCCATTCATCATCTATCTATCTGACTCAATATCTGTCTTGTCAGTCCCTGTAGCCATAAGACCATCCCCAGACCCGTCCATCAGTTCATTCAGACAGTGTTTACATTTTCTCAAGAAGTTATTTTGACGAAACATGGACACCAAACTATGAAAACACAAACAAATCTGTGTCAGTTCTTACCGGGGAGTCAGGCCTAACATGGGATATGGCAAGAGGCATCCTCTGATCTACCCCACCCTAGCAGGAGTTAGGAAACATGTCATGGAGCAAGAGTAGAGAAGAGGTAACACACACATAACCTTTCTCTGTTTTGTGTGTGTGTGCGCGCGCGTGTGTGTAAGACAGAGAATGCATGAAAAACTCACTTTGACATTGAAGCCAAACTTGCCGTCGTGATCGGGGGCAATACGTATTAGCAGCAAATCGCCGTCACCAAGAGCACCCTGCAAAGACACACATCAGTTATGAACACACATCGATGTATACTTACACACTTACCAAGAGATGATTAGATATCTGACCTTGTCATGGTAGTGTGAGCTGGGATCACCATCTTCCTCTCCTATACTGATTGGCGACAAAACCTCTTCACGCCCTTGTGTTCCAGAGAGCCTGATAGAGATAAAAGAGAGACATTTTCCATCTGAACTGCAGATTAATGGATGACTTACTCACTGCTATCATCTCTGTAACTGTTTTACATCGCTAACAAACTATAACGAAGAAAATACTTTGGCAACACATGTCAACATTTCCACTTTGATACTTACTGATGCGATGAAGCATCTCCCTCACTGTCCTTGCTGCTGCTGACCGAAGCCCTGTATGTGTAGAAGACATCTTCCCCTTCTGACATGTCTTTCAGGTCATTGGTGAGCTCAGCTGAGGATGGGCGGGGTTTACGGATACCATGTCGAACTCGAGGACTTCGCCTGGCAGACACACAAAACAGCAGTCTTGCTCAAAACCAGGTGAGTTCATGGTTTTAGACAGAACAATACGGTCAGGAGAGTGAATGTGAGGCTGGATTTATGTCTGAGTGCATCCCATGCATTAGTGAGAACATGCAGCTATTTTGTGCATCTCGTCATAGCTGCGGTTGCAGGTCGTACCAGTTTGGAGTAGTTGGGGGGGATCTGGAGGGCAGACTCTTGGTTTCCAGATACTCTGATGAAACTGACCTCTGCAGGACTGGATTCCACACCATCCCACCCACCACACGCCGACACACTGGACCACTGCAGATTGTGAAGAAAAGGAGAGAAAAATGTGTAAAAGTTTAGTATTTGTGATAATCCATGACTACAAATCTACATGTGTATATTCACCTCTCCATTTTGCTGTTGCCCAGGCCCAGGTGCTGTGTTATCAGCCTGCTGTAGGACTGAACCGTGCTGTTATTGTGTTTGGGGCTCCTGGCTGTCCGGTTGGAGCTGAAGAAGGAGTGATGATCGACACAGGACCTCCACAGGTTCTTACAGGTCTTGGGGCAGGGCATCACCAGAGACACCACACAGTCCTGAGTCTCCCCCTACGACACACGGTGCACGATTCTGCTACTTTGTTTTAAATATGACGGTCTCTTTGTAATGCAAATCTAACATTCACCATTTGCTTTCAGAATAAACAAAACACCGTAAATGAAATTGATTTTAGTCCCACATAAAAAACAAAATTATTCAAATCTTTCATCCTTAAATGTCATGTTGAAGTGTTTGTGGATCATGTAAATGTGGAGTTGCTGTTTCTAGAATACATTTTTCACAAAGAAATTTTTATTACCCAAGATACCTATTATATGACAGGAGAATTACACACAGATTAAGAACTGTAAACAGACTTTATACTTTTAAAAAGATGTGGCAGAGGGACTCACATGTTTACGTTTCAGATGTATAAGAAAGCGTTTCCTCTTAAATGAAATCTTGATGATGTTACCCCTGCATGAGAAGAAGACGACTGATTGAAGGCTTGGGAATTACAGGAACAAGCCATATAATCAATGACATCATCACTCACCAGGGGAAGAAACTGGAGCAAATCATATTGCAGAAGACTGCAACACCACTTGAAGCCAAGCCCACCATCAGAGGGGTATTATTGGGGTCCTGAGACAGTTGAAGTTGGAAATACAGAGAGACAAACAGTGTTGTAAATTAAAGGAAGAAATAAAAAGGAAGTGGAGGAAGTTAAACAATAACAGAGACATTAAATTAAAATCAAATCAAGACGAGTAGACTACCATGGCAGCATGCAGCTCCACTCCATACAGCTCCAGCGTTCTTGCTGTGTTGAGGAAACACAGTTCTACTTCACTTTGCTTCAGCCCCCTGAAAACGAACACACACAGTTTCAAGTACAAGAACAGGGAACAAAGCTCCCTTCAGTGGTCTCTGAATAGTAACTAAGTGGAATGATCTGACATCTAAATTACTTGTGCTGTGGATGCAGATCTTCCACTTTGGATAGGAAATCTTCGTCTTGCTCAGGGAGGAAGTGGCGCTTTGACAGGTAACCAGGGAGTTGGGACGGACAGTGATCCCCCAGCTCCGCTACATGTGGTGAGTAAACACACATTGGCACAAAACCGGAGCTACACATTTAAATGCACACATAACTGGGGTACGGTAGCTATTTAATGAGCGCATCATCGACAGGAATAAATACCCAGGCAGTTATAATTAAGTCATTAATCACTTGTTTCTCAACAAAGAGATGGGAAGCTGACTTACACTGAACGGCATAAGAGGAGAGCACAACAGCTGCACTCAGCGGGCACGCCAACCTGCAGTCAGACATTATGATTACACATTGTCACAGCTTAACTGCACACAAGGGGATAGGTGGCTGTGTGTGGGCTTGTGTGTGTGTTTTGGTGTGTAAGAGTGTGTTCCTATGATATCATACTAACCTTCCCTCTCTGATGTCACTCCTGATCTGGAGGAAGTACAGGTGCCTGTAGAAATTAGACAATGGGAACTTTAACAACCTTCCTCCACATTGTCCTGAAGAAAATGTGGTTTGGAATTGTGCTATTTTTGTCTCTCATTTCAAACTGCCACTGTATCCCAAAAATGTGAGTTTCTTTCTTTGTCCTGGTAGACACAAAACATTGAGTGCAAATTGTGCATAATTGTTAAATTAAACTGACCTCACAGAGTAAATCTCAAATATTTCCCATAATTCCTGCGAAAATTACGATTCTGAAACATGTACCATCTCCAGGAACAGTAACTAGTAGTGATGTATAAAGACTACAAAAGCACAACATAAAATTACATTCACCTTGTTTGTTCATGCTGCAGAGAGTTAGGATCGGAGATGAAGAAACGTACTCTGAAGTTCAGATAAAAGGGAGATACAAGACCTGCAGAGAGATGACATACGCCCATCATGAGTGGCCTGCATAATCTCTCCTACATCTCTCATTTTGAAATACAATTAAATACAATTTGACTTTTGGAAATTTAAAAAAATCTTATTTTAGAAATGTAATTCTGGGCAAATAAAGCAAAATATCTGCAGCTAGACCAAGCTGGCTGAAAAATCAGATACCTTTAATCTGCTTCTTCAATGGTTTCTCAGGTTCCAGCCACCTCTAAAAAGAAAAGAAACTCATCAAGCACAATGGCAGACTGGGATTAAAACAACTTACTATATGTATGTATGTAAGTATGTATGTATGTATGTATGTATGTATGTATGTATGCTCTGTAGCTACAGCATCTCCATCTGACACCAAGTGAGAGGAGTACTCTACAATCTCAGCCTAAATATCCAGCAGAACTTGCAGCTCACAGGAGAGTGTGTGTTGGCTGTGATGGAAACAATGGCCGTGCTGGATTCTCTGATTTGCAGATTGAAGAGTTGCCTCTCCTGCAGACCCAGGTGGTCACATACCAGGTCCAACAGAACCACGCCTTCATCGTGCTTCTGCAAGAGGCAAACAACAAACATGTGACGTTACACAGCTGCTTATTTGTGCATGTAAACACACACTGTGGTGTTGTGATGTAATTGTATGGTAATACTGTATTATGTAGAGGTGTTTCTAATATTAATCATTCATCTAGTAAAAAATAACAAACACTAGGTGTATGCCCTTTTCCAGCGTGAGAATTTGCAGTTTTGCAGTTTTATATCAAAAAATGAATTCATTATCTTCATGTTTTGACAAGATATTATGTTATGACAAAATAAGCAATTTGAAGCTGTTACTATGCACTCTGGGGGTATGTGGTGGGCATTTGTCACTATTTTTTGTTAACATTTGATAGATTAAATGATCAACAGATAAATCAATGATAATAATATATAGTTGCAGCTCTACTTAGTGCCTACTTGACAATCACGGGAGCCACATAAAGAGAGAGGGAGGATTTAATATTGAAATCCCTGCACGCATTACACCATCAGCAGCCTCCATGGTCTCCCGTGGCTCACATAAAGATGCTGCACAGCTGCTGTCCTCGACAGCAGTGTTGTGACTTCCTTTCTGCGTTCGATCGTGTGTATGTACATCTAAAGCTGTCAATGATGTGACATGCTGATGCTGTAAAAGGCTCTCAAGCTTGAAAAGCGCTGCATGCTGCAGAAGGTGAAAAAGTCCTTCAAACCAAGGTCATAGTGATGAGAAAGAATAGTATCAATGGGAAAAGGAAATAAGAGTCTTCCACTGTACACTACAATCATTGCACAACACAGAGACAGAAGTAACATGTGATCTCCTCGATAAGAGGGAGGGAAGGGTGTGTGTTTGTGTGATTTTCTGTGTTACGCACATTGACGTTGAAGGTCTGGATGGTGCCGTCCAGCAGCTGAACTAGGCAGAGCAGGTCCGGTTTTGGCATGTCTGTTACCACGGTAACTCTGCCTCCCTCTCAAGACAAACACCCTGCCCTTAGTTTGTCACCGAGTGCGGACCTGGAAACATACACACACACACACACACACACAAAACCACAAACACAGTTTCAGATATTTCCAGGCTTTTATGTTCCAATGAAAGCAACTCCCTGAGGATGATACGGTGCTGTGAGTAATATATGTGCTGGATGGACTAACAGGCAGCAGTGAGTAATGCACCGTGAATGTGAAGGAGTGACTGTGTATGTGTGTGTGTAATTTCTTATTTTTTAGCCTGGGTCTGAACATGCCCCCTCTCTCTCTCTCTGCTGTTCTCCCTCTGCGTTTCTCCGCCTTTCGCAGGCAGCTGAATGATAAGAATGTTAAATATTCTCTGGGTTGAACACGCCCATCTACGGTGCTTACAGCAAATCTCAGATCAGCCACTGGGAGAAATGCGTGCAGCATGAACACAAACAGACATGCATGCACACACGCACTCAAAGCCAATAAGTTACATTGGAACAGGTGTGTGTTCCGGTCAGCATCCATAGGCTTGACTCTGTGTGTGTACTTACATGTGTCCTGTCTTGGTTTCCAGGTGAGCGATTAATGGATCCAGGCTGACTTGTCACACTCTTTCTGAAGGCACACAGCGTTTTGAGTTAATGTTTGAACACAGTGACACATTCAGAATATATTAAACAGAGTTCGTCCCACTTTGACGACTTGTTCTTTTCCATCAGGGCTCTAATGAATTTGCACGTTACTGTTACTTTGGAAAGAGGAATCATTATGTAGACTATAACTTCAACGATTGCTTTACATCATGCTTCTATAACTGTTATGTTGTAATTTTTCCGACCATAAAATGTAGCTACAGATGAGGACACTGAAGCTTAAGTGCTTCTTGTTTTGCTGCTGTTAAAACAATACTAAAACTTTTTGTTACAGACTAAAGCGCACATTATAGGTGTACACTGTCACTTACAAAACACCTAGCTAGCACACCTACAGCTTCTTCTAACTGACCAAACGCGCACACACAGAGGAATAAACACGGCCTGTCTCAAAGTATGAGGCCCGTGTTTGTGATAGCTGGCTGTCGATAATAAACTCTGCTGTGACCTGGCTGTACTTTGAGCCATAACGCGAACCTGTTGACAATAACCTGACGTTATCTACAGCTACACCCAGAAGGAGGAACACACCACTCGCAAACTTTCCTTCAGCGCCAATACTCGCAACAACTCGGCTAAGTGGATGTTTGTTACATGAAGAAAATGCTTACAATAGAAACGCATTTCTACCTTCACACACCGGGCATTTTCTTCCGAGTCGGCCTGCTGTTGTCCGGGGTGGGAACCTCGGGACGGGGCGCGTCTGACGGGCCAGGTACGGCGAGGTAAATATCCGGGACAAGTTTCTCATCCCGTGCTGCGCTGATTCCGCGCGGCCCCGCCCCTTCGCCGCGCGTGTTCACGAGCGCTTGGCTGGTAGGAATGCGCGCGCCGCCGGGAGCGCGCACGAAACATTGGAATTAGATAAAGTACTTGATAAACTAAAACATGTACTTATACCAATACTAATACTTATACTCAAGGGCTGACTTTACTATAAGGCTCAATAGGTATTTACTAAGAGGGCCCCCAGGTAGCTATAAATCTACTATTGTTATTATTACGTAGCTATAATAGTACGTCAGAGTACTAGGGACACTGGAAAAAATAAAAAAGAAGATTTTGATAATAAAGTCCTAATATTTCAAGAGAAAGAGACAAAATGTTACGAGAATAAAGCCGTAAAATTTTGAGAATAATGTTGAAATATTATGAAATATATTTAGAGTAAGATTAAAATGTTGCAAGGAGAATGTTGTAATGTACTGCAAATCCAAACAGCCAAGCCCACGCAGAATCCTGTTAATGTCCTCATACTTATCTGGTTTTGAGTGTTTCCTCATTTGAGAGATCGGAAGAGCGTCGTGTAGGGAAAGAGTGTAGATCTCGGTGGT
>OMOW01065772.1:3512-18262 GCA_900312555.1 Lamprogrammus exutus
CTTCCTCACACACGCAGAGAGAGAGAGAGAGATAAAGAGAGAGAGAGAGAGAGAGAGAGGATTTATGAAATATGTGAAATTATCGTAATGACTGCTGTCAGCAAAGCCTAACAGTCTTTCAATGACAAAACAAAAAATATCTCCAGCTATCTTTGCTTAGATGTACCGTATACGTGGGCTCAATGTCTTTCCTGGTAACTTGTTCCATAAGTTATCTGTTGTATGCTTTGGCTTGCCACACTCTTGTCAAGCAATAAAAATGACAGGAGAGAAGGACACATCGGGGACAGAGAAAAGTCCGAGAGAGACAAAGGCTGTTGGAAAGACAAGAAGTGCCTTTGCTTTGAGTAACACAGATGACGCGGAAAACTCTTCTCTGGTCAACGTCTTTCGCTTATGGATATGAGCTTTGTTGTACTGGCCCTTGACGCATTATTCATTCCCTCTAACAAGAGACAGACAAAAAGTATTGTATTAAGCTTTGCCCATTGCCATCAAATAAACTGCCAGGGAAAAATACTGTGCAACTCACGACACCAAATCATCTGCTGTAATGTGAAGATGTCAACATTATATTCAGTCATTTGTAGAAGGAGGGCAATTTTCTTTTTGATTTATAGACAAATAATACTGATATTTCATTCAGTGTTCTTGCGTCGGCGCCAAAGGTTACAGAAGAAATAGAGATTTATTTTGAACGTTGCTGCCACCATAGCAAAAGGATCAGGTTTTAAATAATCTACACACTTGCGCAAACAAAGACAAATGCAACATAAGACCAAAACAGAAGGTCGTTCATGAATGCATTCATCAACTTGCCGAAGAGCGCGAGTCTGTGTTTTATCGGAGAGAGAGAGAAAGAGAAAGAGAGTTGACACTTTTAACATATGTCAAGCCTTGTTTGGGTTGTTAAAAAAGGGACCTGTTCAACTTCTTGCAGCACGCTACAAGCATGTGGTGGGCTTTAATGGGCTTATCAGGCAAAGCAGGACAGGCAGCTGACCACTGCCAATTAAAAAAAGGGCAAAGCTAAACACCGACTTTCCGCGCTCACAAGTGAAGTTTAGCTTGAATGCCACAGTGACTGATGAAATATCTGGACATCAGGTTCAGTTTTCACGGCGGAGCAAAGATCAGAACCTTGAGGAGGAGCGGTGACGTAAGGCTTGCATCATCTGCTGCATTCACGCTTTAGCAGCGGTAGGTCACTGACACACCAGCTGACATGTGACATACTAGTAACTACCTACAAAAATGAAGTTTTTGACTTTACTAAGACAAAATTATGTTTACAGCTCTCTCAGAATTCAGTATGTTACTATGCATAATGTATGGGTATGATTCAGGATTATATCCCGCAGCAAAATTCCGACTGCTGCTTCAATTGGTGCAAGGATTGGAGGAGGGGCTAGAGTGCAATGCAAACAATGCATCACGAGGCACTATGTTGGTATTCTGTTGAAAACTGGGTATCTGACACTCAAACTTGGGTACTTGATGTTGATGTTGACACCCAAGGTCAGTTATCAGAGAAACATCACTGGGGTGAATATCGGTCGTTCCAAAACAAACTAAACACTTCACAGGAATGTACAGAATGTGTATAAAGATGCTATTTCATGTAAATAAACACTTTTTAATTAAACGCTCTCCACCCAGAAGAAGCATTTATCATAATTATTATCTCTGACTGGAAAGGGATGCCTTAAAGACAGTGTTTAATTCAGCTCACATAATTAAGACGGGTATGCATGATTCAAAACCAAGGCTATTAAAAGTAAGAATTGTGCAAAGGCGAAAGCAAAGCAACCACTGACAATAAATGGACACCCATTGCTATCAGTGCAATTTGAATAAGCCCCCTGCGTCCTTTTTCTAATTTTCCCTCTATAACAGAGAACAAAGCCTGTTTGGGTGAGATGCGTGTGGCCCTGTTAATATCGGCATCTCAATCATATACGTATAAAATGAGTTTCAGGCTCCGGAGATTCTAAAAGTTAAGACCTTTAAGAGCCGAGCACGATTAATCTTTCCCCCCAGCTTATTAACTCCTCCTCTAACCTCTCACAGCCTCTTTGCATACACAACATGGGGTAGGAAGAAGAGAGGGTGACCTTGAGGGGACTCTTCGCGTGACCAAATACACATAATGTGTACAAAAGGTCATCTTCATCACATCGGGGTGAAATTAGCTATCGATCAGTCGGACGATACCAAGGCAACAGCGAATCTGGTGTCTGTTTAATAGCGTTTTGTATGAATTACAGGTATTCTAAACGTTCCCCTTACATGAAATGACAACACAGAATTACATGTTTTTCCCCCACGTTTCATCTTTTTTTTTTTCATCTCGCCGTTGGTGGCGCCTGAAAGAGAATGGTAGACAAAGTGGGAGGCAGACTAAAGTACAGCAGAGGGAAGAGACAAAAGGATAAACACAACTCAATGTGTTCCCCTTACAGCGGGAATCAAAGCAGCTCCGGTTGCAGGAGTGAAAGTGATACTGTTGCCGCGACAAAGCAGTCATATTGTTCTCTCTGATTACCTCGGATCACGTGACATAAAAAAAAAAGAAATAAAATAAAAAACAGCAGGCAGGACAAAGTGGCAAATGAGGGAATTTAATCTACAGAAAGAAAAGGAAACAGAGCAAAACTCACAGCATTGTAATAAATGTGAGGTTTTCAGTGCTGCTTTTATTAGGGAAAATGTCAGAGTTCTTCAAATAGCACGACTATTTATAAATACACAATTTACGCTTCATTATGAATAAATTAGATACACACATTGTGTACACATGACATCATCACCTAGTACCCCCAAATGCCTTCTGGACTTTGGTATACAATGCAATTAATTTCACTGAGGGAGGACACAAATCCACGCGCAAACCAATCATAATTTCAATTTCCAATCAACTAATAATGTGGATGTGAAAGGTAAATCCTTTTTACTTTTGCTCCACTTCCCCTTTTAATTTGAATTTTCCTGAAATCCTCCATGAAAAAAATCTGTGATAATGAGGGATTTTTTCAGGATTAAAACTGATGACCCCCCCATGCAACAAAGCATAAGGTTAAACAATATGTTATGATAAATCTTTAAATGCCAACAAAAATAATTTATGCTGTATTAATTAATGATAGATTTAGAGTTAAAACTGATGAGGTGCCATTACATTACATTAATGCACAACACCACCAAATACACTCATTACTTACAGCACATTGAACATGTTAATATAGTATTTTAATTTCAGTAATGTACTGATTAATTATTACAGCTACAGCAAACTATATTAAAGCATATCTGTAATGCAGTGCAGAATGTAATGAAGTATTTATAACAGGTTTCTCTGCCTCCCAGCCAACTCTGGTATCTATACAAACTTACCACCCTGTACTGTGGTCTTCATCCCATATTCTCAAAGTAGAGTGGAAACCCAAGAAGCAAATGACGCCTTGATAATTCCATAATATCAAAACAGAAATTTTGCAGGTCCAGTCTGAAGCCAAAGGGTAAAAGTACAGGCACACACCCAAAAACTACACCGTACTGTACCTCACACACTGGAAGGAGGTCTTGTTTACAATGGGGGTCATGTCTGTGAGACTTTATTGCTTTTGGCAGCCATCAGAGCTCCAGCCCAGTGCCAGATCTCTGGAGGAATTACAAATGGAGTCAATTACAATATATTTTGATGCATGGGAAAGTTTAGACATTGACCTGGGGTGATGACAATTCCCCAGGAAGCACTGTGGAAATCAGTCAGGGCCGATGTGTGGTGCTGCATGAGTCTGTGCCCCCCTGCAATGAGGAGAATATGGAACTCGCAGGAATGAAAACAGTCGGCTATCCTCCTCTCCACAATCAACCAATTTAATGCTTGTCTTACACTTACTCGAAGATGGTCATTTCTTCCTACAAAGCCATATTTTTCTTTGATATCATTATGATATGATTCTGCTGCCACAACACAATAGAGAGGTATGAATTGGGAGAGTAAAACAGCTCATTTCAGAGCCTCTGTTTAGAAAAGGCAGTCATTTTGGTGCACGCACGAAGACTGAACACTTTGACGAAAGGACAAAATAACACACTGGTAGACACATCCTAAATATGTGTGTGCAGTGTAGTCTTTAAGAACTGTCTTTTATACTTCTGGTACCCCTCCCATGGCCATACTTGGTCCAAATATCACATGGTTGGTTGTGTCGCTGGTGAGGGGTGAGCAGGCACAGCTTGACTGATGATGCCATGTGACATCTGCCACCAATTACAGCCAGGGGAAGGTATCAGAGGTGGAAAACACAAAAGTTCACCTTCAGCCTGGCTAGGCTGAGGGATAGTTTGTGTTAAAACAAATAACAACAATAATAATAGTTCCGTCTTAAATGAAACCCCTTCTCAAGATATATGATTCTATTATACTATTATTACTATTATTAGTATTCTATCAAAGATGCCATACCTTGATACCTTAATAGCTACGACTAAGCACAATTTATTTATGAATTCAAATGAAATCTTCTGTATTATGTCGTCAGTCTTGCAGACATCAATTTAGAAAAACTGAGAGAGAACAAATGAGATTTCAGCATATGATTATTGTAAACATCTCAAAGTGCGTCAAGTACTCTGAACTAAGGGGATTTTGCAGTTATGGAGAGCACCGTTCTTGTGTAAGTGCTGTAGAAAGGAGCAATGCTCAGTGATGGGGGCATGGTGGTCATAATAGCCGTGGAGGTTGACTCATTCTTGCCTCTAACCTCATTCACAACTTCAAAGTTGCACCTTCTCACATAACTGAGACTATTTCACCTGATAGCTCTGAGGGACACACTTCATCTGCTGTGCTGCTCGACATTTCGAGATTCAAGAGACACAAAATTAACATCACTGTGGTAAAAGTATGCAGTGTTAAGAGTGCAGGATCAAGAAATGGAGGCTTCGTGTGGTTTATGCTAATCTACAATGCCTACTTGATAAAAAACTTTAATTAATAACAACAGTAGCTGAAAGCAGCCCTAACCCTGGTAATCCAAGAGCCAAACACAGACTCCTGACACACAGCATTACAACATTATACACAATTATTCAGCATAACCAATGTAATCTGACATACTTTTGAAACCATTGCAAATATGTATATGAAGTCTAATTGCTCCATCAGAGATGCAAGTCACCTTCATCATACATAAGTCAAAGTCAAACATTAGAATTCATGTCATAGCCAAACAAGAGAAGAAGAGAAGATAATATGCTGTGTACCAGATGTAATGAAAACTAAATCACCTTTGCAAGTGAACCAACAAAGAAATTAAAGAATTCCAACTAAATTGGGCTAAAATCCAAATGTAAGTAAAGTAAGTGTAATGTAAGTGTCTGCCAATTGATTTTAGAATAGCAGAACTATGACGCAGTAATAAAAGGGGTGCAAAGTTAACCAGATGGAAGAATTTGTAATTTATAATTAATTGAAAATAGTGCCTCTTTCTCTGTTTGTGAATTACACATTGGTATTTTAAAACCCTCATTTCATCTTGTGCAAATATGTGTTAAATACCTTTTTGAGACTCAAATAGCAAAAAATGTGGCTCTGCTTAAAGTTCAACACGGTAGAAGTAGTCAAGGCTGAAGCTAAAATCAGTAAGAGAAATGAGCTGCGATGAAAAATATGAAATAAGGTAAAGCTGTTTGTTAAAGCACCACCATATGTATTTAATCATTATTTCACTCATTCAATAGTTTGTCTGGGAGGCGCTTTCATTTGTAAGTGTTCATCTTTCTCTCATATTCACTTCCAAAATGTCTGGCTTGTACTTTCCTGCCTCTCCCTCAGCCTGGTGGTTAGTCACTGTTTCCCTCTTCCCTCAGACGCTCCCTTTTCCCTCCTGTCATTTCGCTCTCTGTTATGTTCCATTTGTAGCTCAACAGCTCCCTCTGTGAGGGACACTGTTGCCAGACAGAAAGAAATTCTCTTCATATGGGCATGCACTGCATACACAAATGTCCCCCAAGCATAACACACTTAGACATTATATACAATTCAGACAGATATCTGGACTGACCTATACGTTGTCTCAATAAGATTGATTCCCAAACACATTATTAGTACATATTTCTTTCAGCTTAATTAAACATGTGATGCTTTGTTCAGCAAAATGTTCCTTGTAATCACTGAGACGCGCAATAACAGCGCTTAAATAAATTAGAAATGTAACATGGTGGACTGATATCAATGAATATGAAACTAAAAACTCTTAATATCCAAGTTATTTTAATACATGAAAGCTAGTGCTCTAATAATTGTCGACAAAGTTTCACTAATACCACAGATTAATAATGACAGTATTTTGCACACTTTATAGGCTTAAGATATAAAACAACTCAAAACTCTCTATATGTACATGGACATAAAAAGATTAGGATTAGTCCTATCAATCATAAATGTGTTATCTTAAAGGTACATTTCCTTAATTTGAATTTTTCCCCCAGATTTTATTTTGTGATTTTTCACAACACAAAGATTGTGCCTGTGGATCGCTAAGCGTACTTCGCAAGCTTACACACTCTGTATGTTTTTAAGCTTAACTGTTTCCACATGTGCGGTAGTTCATGACTCATGGGTGTTGCGTAAAGGCGGCCGATGACTCAAGCACCATCTTTTCCTCCTTCTGTTTCATTTAGGAAATACAACCATGTCTGCACCTTTAGTCATGGCATTGATTTTAATGAAGCCATAGTGTCAAGTATGTCTCATTTCGCCCTTATAATCACAAAGATCTTCAAGGGGCCTTTGTGTTGGATAAATCAGGGTTAAGAGTTTTTCCTTCTTTGCAGGAGAAGTGAAATGGCGTTTGTTCTGCTTGACTTCTGGGATGATAATCTTAGATAAATATGGCTTTGTTAGTGTACACCAGATGAAGTTTACTCATTGGGCTGTTGTACATTTGGTTTTAAATCCTGCATGCATGTCTTAATGGGGCTCAAAAGCCTGGTGCTGCACTGCCAATATTTGGAACAGTGAGAGCTGGCACTGACTTCATTATCTTTTTTTGTCCAACTGCTATTTTTTAGTCTTTGCTTACATCTCAAACCGTGACCTCCATGCCACCACACAGAGCAGCAGTCCTGTGGTTCAACAATGCGGAATGCCAAACCTCAACAATTCTGTGTGTTTGATTTACAGCATCCCTCTTCGGAGACAGCAATCCTTTACATTTCTCAAACATTGCTCTGTGAACTCTGGCAATCATTCCGGTGGCTGCCATCGCCATCCCTGATTATTGATGAGATTTACAGTATGAAAATTATATATTCACTGCAGGAGAAATGGCAGCTAGGCTCCTCCTGATTGGCTTTATGCTGAGCAGTCATACTTAAGCAGCATCTGTCAGATGGTGGGTCACATTCCCGCAGTATAGTGGTTTTATCATCCAGTGCAGATGACTGGTTACGGTGGTTCTCTTACAACAGAGGCAGGGGAGCGGATGGGAAAGGTAGCTGAATATATTCAAAAGGCTCAGTGACTGGAAGATGTGGAAATGGGTACAAGGTATTTGGCAGCAGCAGCAGGAATACATTTTGCATTATAAAGTCAAAGGCACAGTCCTTATTAATCTGCCTCAAAACCTCTGCAGATCACACCTGTGTCTAAGAGGCAGTGACAACACTAGTGGATGATAATCGCACAATGGCAATAAAAATATTTTTGGTTTAAAAAAAAAATAATTCAAAAATGCTGAATTTTCCTCTAAATATAGCATTAATTTTTGACTAAACATATTCCACTCATGCCCATCCCTTTAGATACAAACACAGTTATGCTACTTCTTAATGTTCGACTTGCAACCTGCATAACATATACTTAAAAACACCAAGATATAGTGTGCCAACTATACCTTAGCATAGCTGTGCATCACTCATGTTTATACCTGTGAACGCTTTTTAGAATCTCTGCCTGGGGATGAAGACACAAGGAGCACAGAGTACGAGGTTGGACAATGTGTCATCCTCCAAATCTGGAAATACGTTTTGAGAGCAGCTACCCCGGGAGGTGGGTCAAGACGCTGCATTTCATTACGTACGCTCACGTGCGCGTTAAAACTTCACCACCTCACACGCTTCCCCCCCGCAAGATGTTTCAGTAAAAAAGTGATACAACGATGGAATTCAAATTTATCCATCCTTGAATGTGTCATACTGTTTTTATTAGTATAGTGTGGCGGCCTACTATGATGGAAATACATGTTATACATTCATGTTGTCCTTTGGCATACAGATATATATTTAAGATACTGTATATAAGATCACTTACAGCCCTCAGGTAAACTAAATATTAATTCAATGTTTTTTCTGAAATTTTGCTAATCAGTCTTCTTCAATCTTCATACAGTCAGTGTCTAACTTGTCTAATTTCTCTGAACTACTAACGGCGGTGGGCTGCGTAAGAATGCAGTACAGTATTTATAGTCACATAAGTAATAGCTACACCCTTGTGAACCGTTTCAGTATAAACTTCTCAACTCATACTTAACCAAAATGTCCCCTTGTTATAATGTTATGCCCTTTTTAACAACGTACATTTTCATATTTGTACATATTTGTTGGAACACAAGCCCAGACAGTTTGTTTAAAATGCTACAGCGCGGCCCATGTAGGTTACACATACTTGTTCTACTTCTGCTCGTGGCTGTGCTGTGACCTACATGTAACTGCCTAAATTAGGATTTCCCGTGTCCCTATATCACACTAATAAAGTAGATGCTGACAGATTCATATCTCTTACATGTTGAGAAAGGTCAGATCAATTCCCCCACCGACCGTATTTGTCTTCATTTTGCAGCCACCGTAGACTCCTACATGGGACATAACGAGTCTTTAGAAACAAATGTATGAACAAGTGTTCCGTCATGCGGTGTTTAAAAGGGATGTGTTCAGTATTCATGCGGCTGGAGTGTCTGCTTGCCTTTTGTTTTCCATCGACATTAGACGAGCAGGCTCGCACGCGCGATTGGCGAGCCATAAACGCAGCCCTTTCCACCTCAGGCAATCCTTTAACTCATCAGCGGTGTAATGAGACTTTCGAGCTGGGAGATGAATTAACTGGCTGATTTTCGTGCTTTTATCTCGCACATACAAAGTAGCTGAATGTAGATAGCATCAGGTGCATTCCCGGACTGTGATGTATGTGGCACGACCGAGACCCACAGGAACGCAGTTGAGTGGGAGACTGAGCAATTGATCGGCTTTATGGAGAGAGTAAGAGACAATCAGCCTCTCGCATTAATCAAACGTCTGTAGTGGAAGCTTCATGCACCCTCTTTTTTGTTAGGTTACAATGTTATTATTTTCTTATTATTTCAATATTATGAGTAATGTGACATCATCAGGGTAGCAAACCATTTATCATCACACAGTTTATTTCCTTATCAGCTGCTGCCTTTACCAAAAAGATATCAATGAAATGTATCAAGGACCACGCGTGAGGAAAATGGTTCTAAATGGGTCTTAGTCTGAATCACAGATAGCTGCAGAAACTCTCAAATCTTAACTCTGAATACGGCCCCCAGTGACCACAGTACACTGGGAAGTGCACAAAGTCTGGAGAAAAAGGGGAAATCTTACATGTTTTGATTGTTTTAGCCATCATCTGCACTCTCAAAAAAAAACTGAGATAAGTCCAAGAAATAGTTTCTAACTCCTGAAGAAGTGCCAGAAACGCATCAGGCTATATGAGATCTCACAAAAGTTTCCACCAGAGCCACTGAAAAAGTGAAGAAACAAAAACAGAGCTGGTTTTGCCTTAAACTGGAATGTAAACTGAGTAAAGATATTGGCAGTAAGAGTGCTTGTGTTGGTGGTACCACTGCATTTAACCTTGCCCTTATTCGTCATTCACCACTTGTTTTCAAGACCCAGGAGGGCCACTAATCCATATATAGCTCATTTCCTCATGAAACTGAAAAAAGAGCTTTCTGGTCAAATATTTCCACCTACTATTGTTGGAAAGTACGGTGCTAAAACATGACTGAAAAATACATGTGGGCAAACTAGCATGCAGCCAAATACTACAGTGACTACAGTGCTGAATAACTACATATTTATTCTCTACACTGTACTTTTCTGCACAAGAATGTAGAAAATGTCTAAGAATCAGTAAACTTTGTGGCCCTGATGTCTGCACACATTTAAAAGTGAATTATTTCTGGTGCTACAGGGCAAGCGAAAAATTATGGAAGCTAAAACCAAAAGACATACAGTAGTGAGGAGCTGTTATCTTGTGTCCTAAGGCAGCTTCACAGTTTGTGTGTATTCAGTCTTCACTTGCGGGCATTTGTAGCTTGCAGCCACTCAGCCTATTGCAATAACCAACAGCTTTAGGCTTTGCAGGCGTGTGCCATTGCCCTGAGTGTATAACTCTATTAACAGGAATACCACAATCACTTGGTGAAAGTGAAAACTCACACAAGACATACAGTATGTTGGCAAAACAGATCCTAAACTACATTTTGGTACTGTTTCACAATGATAGGTGATCTCATCTGTAGAGAGAAATATTCTTACAAGAGGATGAATAAAGCGTCTCTTTGTGAAAGTACACTCATCTGTCATTATGGCGATGACAGGCTGCCACTGGTCATGACACCTGGTCATGAGTCAAGAGGACATACTCGCCATTGTGTCCGGGTGTCAAAATGTGAACAACTCCTCCTCACTTCATACGATACGTCTCACAGATTGCCAGACAAGCTCATCTGTCTGCCAAGTCCTTTTACGCTGATTCTCCAACGATTTTTTGAAGAGAAAGTAAGAGAGCGAAGGTGAAGCGTCACAAAGCACATAACTTCACAAAAGCATGAAATGAAGCTCCACACTGTTGCTGGGTAAATACCCTGGGTGAAAAAAAACTTAAAGGATGCCACGTTTGTTGTACGGGCAATTGTGAAACGATAAGCCTAAAAAGGCCGGCACACAGGGTAAATCAATTGCTACTTAATCTGTGTTTGTGGGTGATTGGCATGGTACAATATGACATATTAACTGGTCGGCTTTGTCGACTGTCAATAATCTTGTCATTTTAAGTTCTTGCTGAATGCACTGTAACCTAAATGACAATGCCATTATGAAACCGCGAAAGGGAAAACATACCACAGGTGTCTGACTTAAAATGCATTAGTATTTGTTCACAGACAATACAAGCTTGTGGCTGTTAGATATGAAAACTTCACTGTGGCAATGTCAAGGAGAACAAAACTGCTTTGCTCTCGTGTCTGCAATGGATGTCTACCAAATGACTAAACTGAACTGGTCTGTATCTAACCAGCAGTCAATAAGCAGGAAAGGTTCTCTATCAGAGCGAGCATGGCCAAAACGAGAATACCTATTTGGAGACAGGTAGTGGTGGAGGCACGTTGGAGCTGGTTGGCTATAAGGAGCTCGCTTGCAGAAGTTGCTGTGATGCACACCACCACACCACACAGGTAAAAGACACAGGTGCCACGACTGCCAGCCACTAACGGCGATGACAGGGAAAGTGTTGATGAGGAGAAGATGCCCACAATAAAACACCTGAAAAATGCTTGAAAGAGCATCAAAGTCCAGATTCACCTCCTTGGATATAGACCTAAAAGTGGGCCACGACAAAGCAGGATAGAAAGCAGCAAAAAGTAGCAGAGGCCTCTCACGGTGGAAAAAGTGAACAGGGGAAGGTGGAGACAATAATGGGCTGACATGAAACATAATCCCCTCTGTCTGCGACGTTATTGGCAGCCTCTCCAAAGAATGGTGGCTTCCCTATTACGACTTAACACATCAAAATCGCAGCATAGCACACACAGAAAAGGCCACCCGATGATAAACACAGCAGACAGCGTCAGAGGCTTTATCTTGCGGCTGCCTGCAGCTCAACAAGGGTTCAATTTGGCCCGCAACAATCGATTCTGTCCCTCCTTACCTCTGCTTCAGCAGGTGGAATAAAAACAGACCTTTCTGTAAAGAGCAGGGCTCAGCTGCTATACCATGTCAAGGCTGAGGAGAGAAAACTTGGAACATTAAAATGCCTGAGTTATGGTTGACCATGAAATTAACCAGTGACATTGCAAGGGACAAGACATTTAACACTTTTTAATCATGAATACATCTTGAAAATTAACCATAACTCTTGGCTGTAATTCAAATCTAACTTTATCTGGCAGAGCATCCAGAACAATCATCAGAACGATCAAATTTTCTTCAAAACACATTTAATACTCGATACTTAGCAGTGGCTTAATTGACACATTAACACACTGCGCTGGGAGTTGTGGTGACACACTTTTGGTATTTTCGTGACAGGGAGTGAGGTGGCACAAGCTGGCGCACTTGGAAATTATTTGTGCTTAGGATGAATACATTATCATACAATATCAGTGGGTGTGTAAGGGGCAGGGATTAAAACTTCCAATCAAATATTGGCTTTTATCCTCCCTTAAAGGGCAGCCCAGCCAGTATTTCTCCCTAGAAGAAACTGATGTCCTTGTGTGTGAAGAACAAAATCGTTGTGAGCAAATATATGGTACTATAAATAAAACACCAAAAGCCAAATGACACTAAATCAGCTTGGGAATAAGTAGCCGGAAATTGTTAAAAAATGATCTGGCCCTACCAGTTTCACAGGGTACAAAAGCATTTTAATGGCACAAGGAGAAGAGCAAAACAAACTGTAAGGTAATCGTGATGACCGCAGGGGGGGGTGGCACCCGGTGTTTTGGATGAGCAAATAGAGAGAGGATTAGTGTTCGGACTGTGCCGGGGGAGGTTTGGAGACAGATCTTTATTTTTAAATGTTTTGATTTGGGATTTTTGTCATGAATTGTAGAAGTGTGTCGTCCTGTCTCCAACAGATGAGATAATTTTTTATGAAACAAACATACAGGGAAACGGCGCAGAATAAAGAGTCACAAGCAGGCAGTTTGATATGCATGAGAGAGCAGAAGTTTTTGTTTTTTTTCCCAAACTGGTGGTGTTTTATTTAATGTTTCATCAGATTAATGAGCTCAATGAGCGCGATTACGCACACAATGAAAATACAGACAGCTGATGGATCACATATCCATCATATTCTGATGAATGTAAAGTTAATCAGCAGCACTCTAACCCTAACCCCAGAAGTTTGTTTGGTTGTTTTTTTAACTAAGTGTCTTTGTGAAAGAGGATTAATGATTTGATGTGGTGATGCATAATAACGCTTTGGCAGTGCGCACTCTGAGAGCTTACAGAGACACGACTGTATTCTGTTGACTGTATTGATGGTCAGAAAGAGAAGGTCCTCATAAATAGAGGGTATAGGTGATGAGAGGTTCTGGTAAGAATCATATATTAATCTTTACTCAGTCTTCAGTCTATAAATGCCCTTTTCAGAGTAAACTATATTCCTACTGTGTGTTTAGATGTGTGTGCAGGTTAAAGAATGTATACTGAAAGCAAAACGGACAAGAAAGTCATTTGAATAACATTGGCACTTCTCATTGTGTTCACTTTTGCTTTAAAATTCACAATTGTGCTGCCATATAAGCCTTTGACAGGAAACCTAACCAGGGGAGCGACAGATATGGAGGGTAATTCATAAAACACAGTGCCAGATTCAACACGTCGGTAAGGACAAATGGTGTCAAGCAACCGTATTCCCTCATTCATAAACCTGTCACTGGCCTTTTTTAGCGTTTGGCTTAAAAGAGGCGATATCAAATCAGAGTTATATTTTAATTTTTTTTACTGTAATTTGCTCACATGTGTAAGTGATCAATATATCTGATATCTAAGCAAACTCAGTTGATGAATCAGTTTATTTAAATGGAAAACTGTGATCTGATCTCAGACACATTCTAGTGGCACTGCATCTATTTCAAGCGTCTTTCTCTCTCTCTCTCTCTCTCTCTCTCTCTCTAGCTGCACTTACTTGTTATAGCACTCAGTTCTCAGCAAGATTTTTTTTTTGGGAAAAACCCATGTTTTTTTCCTGTCTGCAAGTACATTACGCTTTGTGGCGTGCGAATAAGCTGCCTCCTTGTGGACAATTCTGTCCTACAAAGTGACAACAAGACTGCGCCTCTATTTGAGAAGACTATAATCATGTTCTAAGTCGACAGCGGAGGGGTTGAGAATGCTATCAGATTTATTACATGGGAGGAAAAACCATTGTGTTATAGCTGTGTGCAATATAAACACTCAGACAACAGACAATTATTAATGCCTTATCCCATTTATATGCAATATCAAACCTCACTCACTCACACCTATGAAGGTTGTCCCTCTGATCAGTATGCAGACGACCTGGCTTCAAATCCTCAATTTCACATGCAAATATGGTGGAAGTGATTTAAATAATATTTGAATATGGATCACACAGTGTGACTCCATATCACAAGACTGGGGGTGGGGGTGAGGTGGGGGAGCTGGAAAATGCAAATCATCAACATGTAAGAGAAAGGTCAGAGAGAGGACCTGTTAGATTTATTTTAGAAACAAAGGCTGGTCACTAAATTAAACTCATTATATAAAGCTGTAGGACAAAAATTAGAGGAGATCTGCATGATTTACATTATAAAGGGAAAACAAACAGAATATGGTCTGTGCTGCACAAAATAAGCGAGCCTCTGATGTGAATGTGGGTTTGGTTATTGTAGACGAAACAAACAGTACTGTTTTCATCCTACGTTCCATAAACGCACCAAGGCAAGATCGGAAGAGCGTCGTGTAGGGAAAGA
>OMOW01065807.1:5929-20431 GCA_900312555.1 Lamprogrammus exutus
CCGCGAGCAGGTCCTTGGAAAACAAAGATCACACAGTTATGGTGCACCTACATGTTGTGATACAATGCAATACAACGCACATGATGGGATGAACTGAGAAGAAGAAAGAAGACACGTCCAACAAATCAGCAGTGTGGCAGCGATAGTGTGGCTTGTATTTTTGAGACGCTCGTTATTTGAAAGTGTGCCTGCTTTTACGCAGCATTACTGTTCATTGGTTAAACTGTTTATTGGAGTTTATTCTGAAAGTTGATTTGTGCAATGAAAATGTTTGGACAACACATGTGTTATTATCTTCAAAGCAAGTAATCACACACACACAACACATGTAGTTAATTTATGCCAAAGGTTTCTACATTATTGATGTGATGCTGCTGCTTGTTGGACATGATGAAAACTGCCGTGGCTGTGCCTTAAATCATAAACATCATCAAAACAGTCACGAAATGAGCTCCAAATTAAAACCACACACTTAGTTGTTTACGGAAATCTATGCACAATAGCACAGTCATTCATAAAAAAACAATGTTTATTTTTTTGTGGTCTGAGCAGAGAAAATTAGACGCGTGGGAGAAACTTGCATTAGAAAAAACGCTATATGTTTACGTAAGAAAAAAGATATAAGATCATTTGTGATTAATTCTAGAAAGTTTATATTTTATGGGTTTTCTTGAATAAGAGTATAAAGCATATTTCCTGTCACTGAGCTGTTTCTGACCATTGGAAGCTCATTTCAAGCAGTAAAGCAGCTGTGAGATGTTTGCATGTTGTGCATGATGACAAAGCTTTGTCACGTGAGGATCAATATGCTGTATGTTGTTGTATTTTGTATAAGTTTTCCTATGAATACAGACTGGGGCATGTTGGGTTTTAGTTTCATGTTACTTTAAGGTTTGACAAGTAGCTTGTATTTGTGTTTCATGTTAGAAAAGCTCCTGGTCCACAGTAGTATGAGTTAACTGCAATGCCTCTGGTAAAGACAAGCAGACTGTTTGTTCTGGCTGTGTTCTAAATTAGTTTGGTTCGCATTGTCCTGACAGTCATTGGACTGCGAGTTACCTGGAAAGAATCCAGTTCCTCCTCCAGCGCCTCCTGGTGGAAGACCTCTTTGTCCAAAGCCTCCAGGTCCAACGCCTCCAGGCCCAAAGCCTCCAGGTCCAACACCTGCTGTTCCAGCGCCTAATGTTCCAACACCTGGAACACACAACAGATACAGGAAGTCATTTCGCTATCACCCAACACATGGACCAATGGCTAAAATGGTGGCCAAACAATCTCAGCCATCAGTGTTTTTTTCTTTTTATTGCACAGCTTATAACAACATTTCTGAACAATGACCCCATTCATCAGACCAACATTCCTCAACACATTCATCATCTGTGACCCAGACAGAAATCCTGAAAACCTTGGCACAGACCTCTGCCCTGGGTCAAAGCAGTGATGGGGCGCAGGATGAAACGTGAACACAACAGTTCCAGGTGCGGCCAAAGGCAGAAAATAAAGGGAAAACTCCTCATCGGCGTGATTTAGGCAAAAACTCCAATTCTTTTCATTCTGATGAGGTTCTGCTGTTGGAAGCCTTCTCTCAGTGAGCACAGTGGACACCCCCCCCAACACCCCCTCGCTTTCTTTTGCCTGATTCTTGGCCGCGGCTCAGATTAACTCCTCAGATGCTCGTTCTGGACCCTGGTCAAGGTGGCCTCATGTGTGCAAAGAACAACAACAGACACAAAAGAAAGGGAGGAGGAAGAAATGGCTCCAGTTTTCTGGGATAACTAACAGATATAAATCCAACGGGAACGTTGAGCTCAGGCCAGAATTACAAAGTTGTTGGGGTTTTTTTAAAAGGAAAACCTGGTTTGTATCACTCAAAACACAATGGAATGGAGAGAATGGAACTGTAGGACAAAAATGATTATATATAATGAGTCTTACATGTGTTGGGAGGCCAATTAATGTAAACCACATGTCAGAGATGTTCATGTGTTTATTAGCGAGTACTGTGTGTACTGTGTGTCCTGTGTGTACTGTGTGTACTGTGTGTACGCTCCACTTTGTGTTCTGTCCTCACAGTGTGGAAATTAGGACAGGAACATTACAAGGTATTACTGTCTGGTCTAGTTGAAAAGTATGAAACATAACCTTTCCTCTGATCTGATCTGATCTGATGGTAACAGTGCGTACAGTATGTCTGCCTGTGTGCTCGCCAATAACAAGCTGTGACTCTAAACACGTCTGCACCATCACAGTAACATTGGGATTCTTTGCATTGCTAAACTGGAGTTAAGCGAA
This sequence comes from Lamprogrammus exutus, assembly GCA_900312555.1. Taxonomy (NCBI): domain Eukaryota; kingdom Metazoa; phylum Chordata; class Actinopteri; order Ophidiiformes; family Ophidiidae; genus Lamprogrammus; species Lamprogrammus exutus. The sequence continues at coordinate 8,222 of OMOW01065807.1, forward strand.
TGAGTCTTCAGCATCAATCAACGAGCAGCCGGTGTGGAAACATTCAGTAAGAATGAGCCGTGTGGCGTGTGGGCATATCAAAGCACGTATGAGATCACCACAACGCTTGGGTTCAGATAAGGGGTCAGCGTGCGCTCTGTTCATTGGATTAAAAACTTTTAAACAACAACTGGAAAATGAAAACTTGTAAAGAGCAGGGAGGATGTGTCTTTAGTGTGTAATTGACCTTATGGACAGATAAGAGGGAGGATGTCTTACAACGCATCGGTCAGGTTTCCTGAGGTTTGGCCTTCAGAGAAAGCAACAATCCTGCAAGGCTCAGATAAAAATGAAGCAGAAAGACTAATTTCCACTGTGCTGTATTTGATTATCAACAATGTAATTCAATGCAGGTCTCTGTGTGTGTGTGCGCGTGTGTGTGTGTGTGTGTGTGTATGTGTCCAGGCAATTGGCTACAAGGCTGAGCACTCAGGTGGAGGCACGGCACGACCAGGATGGAGCAATTGTTCTCAACTCTGCTCCTTCACTTCACAATCAAAAGAAGGATTTCCTGTCTCGGCACTGCAAGCGAGGCAGAGGAGTGTGAGTCTGCTCCAGTTTTCCTTTCCTCAGGATCTCGTCATGCTACTGTGCCACAAGACTACACCAGAGTGCGTTAGGTTCACCGAGCCCACACGGCCAAATAAGGCACACGCTGACTGCTGCCAAGTGACCTGACCTGGCTCACAAATTAGAAGATTTGTTCAAGATTGTCGTAATTATCATCATCATCGTGCATTCGCAATCCGAGTGCGCTCAGCTAGGACATGGGAATGTGTTGGAATGTGTGTGTAGGGTCAAAGTTAGCTGACCTGCAGAAGGAACCAGCAAAGAACTGATTTCATGTTTGCCATGGAGAGTTTGCCCTGAGTGTTTGTGAAGTGATTAATGTTGGCGAGTTCAAAACCCTGGGAAAGACGTTTTTAACATTTATTACAATGTAGCGGCTTTTAATAGTGGATTGATGTTGCTAAAACAATGGGGGCGCTCATGGAGGAAGAGATAAGAAAGTCAAATCTGTCTTATGTGTACAATCCCACAAAAGAAATCACATAATAATGACAAATTAGAGGCCATTAAAATCAGATAAATGACTGTTACATGCAGGGTTTCTACACTTTACACCATGCAATTTCCAAACATTTTCCAAGACTTTTTCATCACGTAATGAGTGAAGCAATTCAATCTGTTATTTAAGTGTAATTGTGGATTGAAATTTGAACAATCACAAACTTTTAAGACACAAAAATCTTCAGTGTTATGTTTTCCAGCAGACAACAGGCGTTACACGTCTGACACCGTGACAACGCCAGTCTCTACCAATCTAGCAAATAGGGAATCACCTCAGATAACGTCTCATAGCAACCCCGACTGTCCGGTTTCCTGAGATGATACCAGAGCAGATATGCAGGAAATAAAAGTATCGTCGTTGTTTTCACTTCTCTGGCTCTAGCTCGACTTGTCAAACCGATGTTTTCTTGCTATGAACGACGGCTGTGTGGAGGTTGTGGCCCGAGGATGCTTGCTTGGCGATACAGACGTTCAGATAGGGCTCACGTGTCAGAGTGTCTCTGAGTGCATCAGGAGGGTGACAGGAACCCTGACCGTGGTTTTATCACCTCTACACTCCGGACTTGATTGCTGTCCAAGCTTAGGACACAAAGTGGATGAGGTGCCAGTAAGCCGGGAATGTTCGTCTATCTGCCAATTGCAATGTGCACGGTGAAATAAATGCTGGGACGAATGCATACATTACTTTCCCAGCTAACACGTCTGCGTGGGCTCACATGAGTCACTGATGGGCACGCATTTCAGTCCCTTCTGGCAACACAAACGGGGCTTATAAATTATTAGTTGTATTTAGCCAAAGTGAACAATTATCCTCAGGCTCCTTTTTGGGACAATATGGGCTATAAAGTGGGGCCCCTATAGGAAAATTATTTGGTCGACGTTGGGCATCCATGGTGGGTAAAACGTCACTGCAGGCGAGTGTGAACGGTGTTTTTTGCCAATCCTATCAACTCCCACACATGCCTCCCAAACAACAGGGCGGCAACGAGTGTTCACATGCACTTTAAAACTTTGATTATACTGCGATTAAGGCTATAAATGGGCTTTTTCAAACATGTACAACTTAATGCGAATGATGCTGGCACAAATCAAACTATGCTTACCCAGAGTAACAGACCTACATTATGCAACTGTAAATTGATTTACCCAGGCACGTAAACGTCTTAAGGCGAGTGCGCACATGTATTTCCTCAACAGGCAGACTCGCCCTCATGCTGCCATTACGCAACACCTCATGTTTACTTGGAGAGCGGCAGACTCCTGTTGATTCCGTACACGTATTCGACTAAATCGCATTTTGCATTTCATTGCAGTAAGGACAAATACTAATAATAGAGTATTGAGTGCATGTAAACGTACGTACGACGGACCAAGACCCTGGTAACATTCCTGCATAGACTTGCGAGGATAAGGAGCTGGGACAAGCAAGTGAGCGTGCAGATGACGTGTTTCCTTGATCAGGAATCGAAGGTTTAAGTGAGCGCATGGTTGTCACGGCCACCGTCCTTGCACTTGTGATGGGAGTAAAGGAACATTCCAGCAAGAGGCTTACACGTATGCTTATATGTATGTGCACGTGCATTTCAGATCCTGTTTACTGACTCATTGGGTGACTTCAGCTCACAATCCCGCCTATGTCAGTATTTTTGTTTTGTTGTAGTTTTAGTTGCCATGTTTTGTCGACCAGTGCGCCATTGGCGACTGCCACCTTGATTTTATCTTGTTATTATCAGCGAAGTCACTATACCGTTCTAGAAGATTCAAATATGTCGTCCACACTTGGGTCTAATTCAACTCATTACACGTATTGGTAATCGGCAAGCCTGTGTGAGGCTGACTGAGGGTGATTGCTTACATGTGTCCAATCTGTAGCACTACTTTGCCACATTAGTGACCCAGATGGGCGGACAAAGATGGGGCCCCTTTTGTACAGATGGACACATTCTTATTGGGTCGCCCAACACAAACTCATGTGTTGCCCACAGTTTTTCTGCTTGAGTCACACTGAATAGAATTATGGCCTATATAGATGCGTCAATGTTGTAGCTGTGCAGGAATGATTTCACTGTGACATTACATTGTGTCTATGTTTGCCCAGTTAATTGTAGTTAGTTTTAATAAATGGTATAACAACAAATGTATGAAAAGATTTTGGCTCAGCTGTGCAGATTTAGGGCATTTTCACACACAAATGGTTTGGTCTGGGTCAATGGGACTTGGGGTGGGGCAGGTTGCTGAGGACCAACAACAACACAGAGCTGGTTTGAGGAGATGGTCTTGGCCCGATCCAAAGTGAACTCTGGAGAGGTTCATTTGTGGTGTAAAAATGATCCACACTAGTTCCAAACCAATCCTGATTGATCTAGACCCAGAGAGGCTTTGCACATGGTCATATTTAAGTAAACTCCACGTGTTCAGCAATAAATGATCACAAACACTGGGAAAGTATCACAATTCCATCTTTGTTCCTTGGTATTTAGTTTTCCCAGGATGGTAAACTTTTCCCTGTTTTGATGTTGTCGCTCCTGCCCCGAGACATTTCTGACCAAAGTGCAGAGCGACTGTTGAATATATCGATTCACTTGGATTTTAATCCCTGATTCTTACCAAAGCAAACAACCTACAGGTCTGAATCAGTTTTTGAGTATGGCAGTAGTTTCTCCTATTCCAGTGTTTTAAATTGAGGTAAGATGACACCGTGACAAAGACTGGGTCTGACCTCAGGATGTTTGGTTTTGGATCGCGTCGTGTTTTGAGAGTTGGCCTGGAACATATGAAGCGATATATTTATCAACTGTTTAGGTGGGAGAGATTTCTGACTGAATCTATGGGATTCGCTGGTTTAAGATCAAATCATGTCACAACATAGCATTTGTGGAAATGTTACACTGGCTTAAAGGGGATGTGTGACGCTGGATGATGGAAGATTTAATGACTGAATAGCAGAGACGTTAGAGCATTTTCGGGCAGAACTCGCAAATAATGACTTTCTCCCGGCACCTCCCATGCTAATGACACGTTTTATTATTCCTGTTTGTGACTTGAATAAAGAGTTTAGTTTGACTTCGGTTACGACGAGCTGGTGAGTAATGTGACATTTCCATGACCCTACTCTGCGGTTGTCCAATAATTGGTCTTTTACTGAATAATTAAATGGTGGTGAGTTGATGGAACAATTTGCACGGTGCTTAGGCTCGCAAAACAAACTCAATACTCACACATGCAACCTCACAAAGCCTAATTACAGCTTTACCGAAGACTTCAGAAGGCCTTTACGAGTCGTGACCGCAGTGCTGCGTTAAGTCATAAGGAAAACTAGACTGTAATGTGTTTATACCGTTTCAACCACCTGGCATTCACAGAATTCTGCACCAATAATTCCATCCGTGTTGATACAATGAAAAATATGCCTTGGCAAAGCAACAACTGTTTTCTGTGTTTAGACTCATCCAAAACCACTGTCCCAGAAGAGGAGATTTGATTTGCTCTTAACGGAAATCTCTCATACTGGAACCCAGAGCAACAGCGCGGTGAAGCCAACACTGTGGTTACTGGCACCCGTCCACCTCCTGCTATCAGACATGTGACAGCTGGCCGACTATCTGTCCCTCTTCTGCACTGTATATTTTCCACGGCGTGTTGGAAGGAGAGGGGGAAAGTTTAGGGAGCATCTGAGAAAGTGAAAATCTAAAATGAATAAAATCATCACATTGACCTATCCCTCCATGTGTGTGACCTTTTCTCTCTTTCTCGGCGACACAGCTGCGACGCAGAGCCTCAGCGTGAGGTATGCACTAACAAAACAACTAAACAGGCAGCCCCACAGATGGCACTATTTTAACAAATGAATAGTAGTAGATTCATTTGCACACCCTTGGGTGTCCTGAGTGAAGCCTTTCCACTGGAAGCTGACAGTAGATCACAGCGGGTTAGGGAGAAAATGCCTTTGAAACTGAAAAGGAAAAAAAAGGATTTGCAGCAGCTGTGGATTCCTCCTGAATAAGTATTTTAGAGTTTATACTGAGCATGAGGAAAACTTAAGTTATGCTCTACGATAACCATCAGCCACGTGAAATAGCTACAAGCTCTACAGTAGCAGAATAAACACAGCACATTTTGATTTCATTCCAGGAAATTGACTAATCTCACCACTTCCTACAGCTGGATTGATACAGCTATAGTTGTAACAAAGGAGCCTCTAATTATATCTGAGAAATATGAAGCATTCTTTATATGTCCACTTTAGAGTTTGCCTTCATTTCTGCTGCATTCCTATAAACATAACCAGTAACTCACAATTCTATTTTATCTGCTTCTATTGACTGTTTTTGATTTCATTTTTTTTTTTTTAAGTTTTACTTGGTTAGGTGTTTGTTTTATGTGTTATATGTACTTATATTGTGTATGCTGTAGCAACCTTGGATGAGACCTCTATGAGACAAGCGAAGTTGACCCCTTGACAACGGTCTGGATGGTGGCGATGATAATATGGAGGCTTCCTCCAGCCAATCAGATTCAGCTTGTCACAGCTAATGATGTCACTACGTTTAGATGCACGCTGTACTACTTACTACTACTACTTACTGCTGCTCTCCAAATATAGATGACGAATTGCGTAATCAGAGTATGAGGAGAGTCTGTCCGTTGAGGAAACACGTGCAGTGGTGTCTTACTCAGACTATGACGTTTACGTGCTTGAGCGAATCAATTTACAATCACATAATCCATGTCTGTGACTCACAGTAAGCATATCTTGATTTATTCTGATTCCAGTCGCAATATGGTGTACACATATTCGAAAACAATCCATTTATTGCCTTAATCGGAGCATAATCTAAGCTTTCAAGTGATTGTAAACACACACCCACAAAGTTGAAGTTTCTTTTTCTCTCTTTACAACATGTTTGATATTGGAAATAATTTGCAATTCATCATCCACAACACGCAGCAGGAGCAGCTGACGTTTGGCCGGAGCAAAGATTTCATTTTCGGTTCATTTATGTTAATCAATCAGGAACAACTGATTAAATACAAACAATGCTCGGTATGACTACAGCATTCTAACAATTTAGTCCCTGTTTTGGACAATTTATTTACTGTTGTTTTGTGTTACCCTTTGTGGAACCCTGTAAATGCCATGGCTGAACTATTCAGAACTGAATAGTGATGTGGAACATGACTGACTGAGGATTCATCAATCATATTCATGAACAGGTTTTGGACATTTCCACATGTAGTTTTAATCTGGCAAGAACAAAATCAGTTTGCATAGCAGCATGCATAAAATATGTGATTTATGAGCAGGGGAACAAAATCCTCATGATCTGCCCGGTTTGTTAAAGTGAATGTGGGAATTGAAAGAGCAGCAGTTCAAGTGCTAAAACAAACAACAAAACATTTCCAAAAATTCAGTTTTGTTTGGCTCGGAATTAAACTGATAGAGGCTGAGGCCCTCATACGCAATGTTAACAAAAATAATCCTAATCTTATGCAGGTATTTAAACTAATAACAGGACGTTCTATGTTTCAAAGACAGAACACTTTTATTAAATAGAATATGTTTTTAATCAAATATCATTTTATTACCAGCTTTTCAAGGTCTTTAGTGATAGCTATGACCGAGTTTATGGAGATATTGCAATATACAATATTTTTGAGCACGACTGTTATGCTCTGCTCCCTCTGTCATTAAAGCATAATGGCATGAGTGCTCTTAAGAAGTGCCAATAACTCACAACATATAAAAGACCTGACATGGACCTGATGAATGTGTACCAAATAAAGAAACAGACTCCTTTACTTTGCTTTATGGATGTCATAAAACAAAACGCTTTAAACCATGAGCCATGTCTTCTTTTCCTCTAATTTAACATATTTCTTTGAGGGTATGCATATATCAGGGTTTCTTTTTCTGTAACTTTTCCATGGTGTAATATATAAAGCAACTTTTACAACAACTATGGCATTGTTGAAGTTATTCCTTTACTGTAAGTGAATAAGAAGAATCACAAACTTGTAAGATCAACGTGTACCCAGCACATTTTAGCCCTAATTTATATTTTTGAGGACGAGAACAGAGAATCACAAGATAACGTCTCGTAGCAACCGTCACTGTCGGGTTTCCTACGCTGATACAAGAGAGAATATCCAGATAATTCAAATACCTTCGCTGTTTTCACTTCTCGGGTTCTTACTCGACTGGTCTAAATTAAGATTATTAAAAAATTCCATTACTTTTCTGGGGAACTTTCAACATTTTCCAGAACATTTCCAGGCCTCGAAAACACATTTTCAAACTCCATGACTTTTCCCGGATTTTGGTGAGCACAGAGACCCTGATATCCTTATTAAAAGTGGAGGGGGGAAACCTTGGGCAGTGTGCCGCGGTTGGTCAAGCAGTGAAACAAGCAGAACAAATTCCTGACAGGAGCCATTTCAGATTGCTGGCCCGGTGAGACCGCTGCTAACAGCTCACAGCCTGGTGAGGGCTGCTCGCTGAGTGGCTGGGATTAATCATCCCAGTTAATGTGCTTCTTTGTTGAACACTTGGCACCGGCTGACCACAGACCAAACATCTGACTGGGAGATGCGAGGACTGACATTACACACAACCAAAGAGTAAGAGCAAACCAAACTATAAACTGATATTCGTTCCCAGCCATGATAAGATTGGCGTTGCTTAAGCTGTGTCTTACTGTGCACATGCAGTATCTATTTACGTACAAGTCATGCCTTTACGAGAAACTTGTAGCCATTCAAGTATGTTGCGTTAGATCACAAATCATGTCAGCCGTCCATTTACAAAGGAATTGGATTGCATGAAACAGTCCATCTGTGTTATACAGATTGAGTACACATAGTAAAACATGATGTGGACATTTCCATTGTACTCCTTTTGAATTATGTTTTTATTAAAGCAGCTCATTCATCTCATTCCTCTGGTATGAGCTCTCTGACACTCTTTTAACAGCAGTTACAATAAAAACAGTGACTGGAAAACCTTAAAATGAAAGTAATCGCTCCTGGCGATTAGGTTTAATTCATACAGGGACCGCGCTTTCGAGAACAACTGCAAAACATGGACACGTCGTCCAAACTCTGAACACTTTCCCAGCACACGGGCCAAAATCGGACATAAAGATGTTGAAATATAATTGAAACAGTTCTTTCACAATTGCAAATCCTGGTCACAAACTAGATGTAACCAAGAGGCTTGTCCCCAAATGAGCACTGAATGAGGTCACCGTTCAGCAAATTACACCAAACCCCTCAACATCAACACATTAAAATGCCTATGTGAGTCCAGCATTGCAGGAGAAGAAGAAGAAGAAGAAACTGGACCAAAAGCTCAGTGAAGAAACGTGTGTGTCTTCCTCAGGCAGAACTTCAAAAGAACTATTCCTTCAACAGCGATGAAGAGTTTTTGAGCCCATAGACGCTGGTGTGTCACATTAATCCCTTCTGCTGTGGTTTGCACCCAAGCCTGCCAAAAGAGGGATTAAGTCCAGAGAGGTGTTCACGACACATGCTACCAATAAAGCCTGAAGCACTGCTTACTTGCAGAATCAAGGCAATCAGATTGGGTATCTACCAGCAATTGTGGTCATGCTGTAATTCATCACTGGAGTTTCTGTGACAACCAAAGCATGCCATCAAATCCATACTGATTTTAGCTTCACCTGCAGCCAGCGGCGTGTCACTGATGGGGGGGAATTTATGTATTCAATTCCTCTGAAGTCTCAGGGCTGCACGCTGCCAGTGCCAAATGAGGCAAACTGGCTTCCAGCAGCACGACAACAAATCAAACAACCTCTTTAATTCTTTTGAGACCGTGAAGGAACAGAGTAGCAATTTTGCCATTTTCATCCTCCATTGGTCTCTGCTCGTTAGAACTGCTTTGTTACTTTGTCCATCACAAAAACCAAAGCGACTAACTTGGGCACGAGTCCGCCGCTTGGTTTCCTGGAGGACTAAAGGCTGCAGTGTGCTTCACTCGACCCGGCCTGTCTGAGTCGGTCTGAGAGTGCGTCAGATGGTATCAATGTTAAGATGTTGTCAGAATCACCGGGTGGAATAGAATAAATGAGGTGATTTAAAGAGAGATAACAGCTCACACTTTCACTGTAAATCCTTTCCTGGCAGCACGGACACAGTGACGGAAAGACAAAAACAACTGCCCACTGTCCATTGCTGCGTGAAGTGGACCGACTCCAGATCTAAAGCTTAGTGCCTTGGTCAAGGGCAATGGCAGGAGTGATTAACCTAAAAGTGCCTTTGTTCCCCTGAAATAGCTATCAGAGTGCGGACTCTTCGTCTTTTAAGTTATGTCATCAGAATAAGTCTACTCACCGACGGACAAGTCAAATTGAGACAGACGTGTATCAGGAGTGATTAACCGGGGACACATTTTGGATGGTGGGGGAGTGCAAGCTGTTCCCTGTTCCCCTTTAATAGGGCTGTGAGGAATGAGATTGATTAAATTCTCGGTCCCAAGTTGAGGAATCTATTCAAAGAATTTAATCAACAGTCTGGGCCTGCGTTGGATTCTCTTGTAACTCGGAAAAAAGGCCACAGAGCCCAAGCTACGTCAACACACTCATTTACATCAGAATAACATCCAGCTCACTGTAGCCATGTGACAGATGTTGTCTGTGTATACAAATGCAAAGAGACTCTGACTCCTTCATCGTACGCGGGAGAGCAAACAAACAATCTGCAGTACCTGCACATGGTTATAGGTCAACATGACAATGGGGACATTTATTAACACAATCCCTCCCAGATGTTTCCTCTAGGCTCATAACTCATTTACACTTGTCAATGAAAAACATTCTGACAGGTCTCGCACTGCATCATCATCCCAGGGGAGAACATTGCAAGCATGAGTGCTGTTTTGTGTTGCAGAGCTATTAAATGAGTGGATTGGGTGTTAATGAGGTTCATGTTACTCACCGAAAATTGCCCCTTGGACCAAGCTGAGGGTGTTTTTGTTTTTTCATTTTCAAGTTAGTGCGCACGGACACAGATGGAACTGTTTGGAGATCCACAGAAATGTTTGATATGGATGGGTTCAACGCTCACTTGAGATCAAAGTTGTACTCCTACGCCAATCTTCACATTTGTTGGCTCCTTCTCTTTCTGTAAATCTTGCCTGAATTCACCTTAATACCTCAACTGTCCTCTGTTTCGATCAGCACAGTGGGCTGACCATTGTGGCTGGCACACAGGAGAGAAGATAAATGTGGTACGAGGGAGAGAAGGGCAAGAGATTTTTTAGATAATCCCATTTATGAGATTCCAATTTTCCCTCCAGCATGATCAAATAAGAGGAAAATCAACAACAAAAAAGGAAGAGACACTTTATAAGCAAAGCATTCTTTTTAGGAATGTGGGTAAGGACTCAAGTCTGACTATTCGGAAAGAACACTTGCGTATTAGCAGATGAAAAACACTGCAAAGAATGCAAGAGATAGAACTTATTTGGCATTTAGCAAGTAAACCCAACAGGGAGACTCACACACAGCCCCAGATGCTAAAAATGTGTTCCAGTTGGGGACTTAACAACTCAGAGACTCTCAGTCAAATAACAGGGAGAGAACCGAATCAAAGCAATGCAGAGAGAGAGGGAAAGAGCAATCTCACAGGCTGAATGAGGGGGAGGAAAGGCACGCTCGTAACCTCTCCGTCCCTTTCTGTCTGAGACAGATAAGCTGCAATTTCAACCCCTCAAATCTGCGTGTGCTGCCGCATCAACGGCTCCGGCCTGAAGGTTTGAAAGAAGACTCGGTCAAAGCCGTCAAGAGGACACTCGCTCACACTCTGTCCGCCCGGGTTCATCGGGGGTCAATTTGTACAACATGGTCGTGCTGAGTGGAAAGAGAGAGCGGCTGGAGTCTTATCTGCCTGACTTGTTATAGGATAACCTTAGCTTTACGTAAATCCTTCATACACTGTCTACAGCCACATAAACATACACTAATTAGGCTGGATATGATGTAAATTTCCCTGTCTAATGCTTCCCCTCCCTAGCTAATGTAAACTGTAAAACAAAATAAATTAATAAAAAATTCCTGTTGAAAAATTAAAGATGATGATGTTCAGTTTAGTCAAGAATTGTGAAAATAATGTTTTCAAGCATATCTGCCAAATAAATGACTATGCATTTGAGTTATAACGTATAAACATAACACACAAAAAATCCCTCCAAAGAATCTATTAAATGATACATTTGTTTGTTGCTTTCTTTTTCAGTTTTGCAGATGTAAGAGTCTCTTAATGTTGTCAATCAGAATAATTTAAAGCGTCTGGACACAAATATCAACCTCCAATTCAGTAGCAATGATGATGAGAATGCTGACCAATTTACAACTGTGTTTCTGATGAGAGAAAAGACTAAAAAAATCAAGAATTATTAAGACTGCAGAGAGAGAATTTTAGATGTTAAAAATATTAAAAGAGTAAAAACAAACAAAATCCAAAAGCGAATATATCTTTTTGCAGGGGTTAAGACAAAGCCACCAATATCAGATCTAAACATTTGATTTGTATGCAATGCAAAGTCACATAAATTACACCTGCAACAGATATCAAACGTGTTGTATGAGTGTACAGCAAATTAGTCACCACCAACAAAACTGATAACCATCAAAAATGCTTCAGTAACTTAAGATCTGAACGCGTCGGAGGGATAACGACCTGCACCTGTTCCAAACCTGCGACTGATGCAGCAGAGATCAAGGCTCACTTCACCTGTGGCACACACTTACCTCCTTGAAGAGAGGGCTGAATCAGAGCTATGAGGAAGAGTCCACAGAAGAGCAACAGAATGTTTCTGTTAGCCATCTCGCTCCCAAATGCACCACCCCTCTGCCGATCAGCTGGTTTTATTCTGCTCTAGCTAATTACTGCTAGCCCAAAGTATTACACAGTGGAGGAAAAAAAAGAAGAAGTGAAAAACGGGAAAAGATATGGGACTCTACGTAATTAAGAGAGGGCAAGAGAGTCTAGTTCAATGGATCACTTTGCTTTTTTTCCTCCCCTACGTCTGGTGTTGCTGTTTTTATTCTGGTCACTCCTGCCAACAGCACAGATGCTGAGATC
>OMOW01065819.1:4309-21331 GCA_900312555.1 Lamprogrammus exutus
AGACGTGTGCTCTTCCGATCTCTCGGATGTTTGATGTTGTTTGGCTTCACCATGTACAGAGCGTCTGTTATCTTGTGGAGCCATCTGTGATCATCGCCAGCCTAACAACATCAAACATCAGAGTTGATTTGTGTCCTCTGGAGGGAATCCAGTTCTTTATAAAAACTTGGAATGGTATACAAATAAAACAGATTAAATAATAATATACTAATAAACTAGATTTACACAAAGTACGCAATTTTGTGACTTTTTTTCGTGGTTATACAACTTTAGTTATTGACTGATCCTATACCATATCCCAAAACACTCAACGGCTGTATTAGTGAAAACTATACATTAACAAGATAAGATATGATATACTTAATTGTCAGAGGGAAATTCGTCTTCAGACTCAGTGTTGCAAGTATGTACACACAGTATATAACAAAAGCATTGAAAAATAGATAGAATAGGCTACATTCTGTACACCGTAAATGAAATAGAAATAAAAACAGACCACAATCTTTAAAACTCAAAAATTCTATTAATCTGAAATTAATGGATCTAAGTCAAAAATTAATTAATACACAAAACTCACTGAAAACATAAGACAATTCTGAATGTGCACCATGTACACCTAATCCGCCGCAGAGCCTTATCTGCTCACGTTACCATTGCTTCATGCAGACTTACAGTACAAACACAATCTGGAGATTAAACTGGGCACAGACGCAGACGAAACAAACCTCTTACCTCTAAAAAGATGCCGAGGACAGCAAGGCCGTCTGGAGCAGTTGCTGCCTCCGCAAATGTCTTGTACTTGACGGCGTTCCAGTGCACGAGATGAAGCTGGATTTGGCAAACAGGTAATGTAAGATGGAAATAAACAGGGGAATAAAAGTGGGATTTACGGTTACACATCTCTAATGTGCTAGATCCTGTTGTAGTATGATTGGAAAGAGTTATCAATTTTGTTACTTATGGGTTGTTTTTTTTATTTCTTCACAATTTATTACAAATGAAGACATTTATATTTCAGATGCTGGTACAAGAGAAAAAACGCTCACGCAGATTTATCAGTGGAAATATAATTTTCAGTATTATTTTGCTTTCATTTCATACGTGTAAAACCATTGGCAAAAAATAGTTCATTCTGTGTTGTTTTGGTGATCTTACTCTGAGAGAAAGAGGTATTCAGATGCAAAACACTGACCTCAGACGCATAGCTCTTCCCTGCAACAGTGTGCTCGGAGCCATGGCAGCCCTTGCCACCCCAGTGGAAGTGAAACTGCCTCAGTCTGTAGGGGTTGTCGAGAGGGCCTCCCCGAATCACTGCAGAGGACAAGAGCAGATGTTAAAAACAAAAAAAAGGGAGGAGGGGCGCGCATGCACACCCCCACGTCCATTACCTCGGTAGGTGTTAGACTAGCAGATTTCCAGCATCATCAAAACAGCTTAGGTACCACAGCAGGGGGACACACACACACATACATACGCGAGAATGAGTCAACCTGCCAACACCCAGCAGAGTTCATTTAATCCTTCCGTCACAGCTAAGACGTGAGGACTAACGGGCAGACAGCCTACTTTACCAGCCAATCTATCATTACCGTACCCAGGCACAAGTTTTGGTCTGACACACAAATAGTACAGCAAAGACACCAAAGCTGTTTTCACTTCAACTTTCAAGGTTTGATTTATGTGCATTGGCCAGCTTTTATGGTAATGGACTAAAACGTCAAACTATTCTGAGCTGCATTCATTTAGACCACTGGGGGACTAATTCTAATTCTTTACTCAGCATCATAATTATTTACTACTGCATAAGAAGACATGTGGGTTAATGGAAGTTTATGTGGTTTGATCTGTATGTCATAATGTAATTCAGCCCATTGTCAAGTCGATTCAGACTGACCTCATGATGGGTCAGTCTGAACCAAGCTGGGTTGAACAGCAGCAAGAGGTAAATATTTTCAGTCCATTTTACAGCCTTTATCCAATCTTTTCAAGCCATTTACTATCGCCTTGGTGATGATCAGATAACCATTTATTTATTAACTTCGGATGTGCTGAATAGATGATAATAATGCTGTAAATCCTGGCCTTGGTAGTGTTAACACTGATTAAGTGTTGCATTGAGTAACAATTATTACTGCTCCTCAAATCCTGTCTTGTTTGTTCTTCACACACTCTGAGTGTTTAATATGGTATGCATTGGTTATGTTTGGATTGCCTGAATGAGGGGTATTTGTCACCCGTAGTATTTACCCTCCACTACCATGCATTTACGGTACACATGCATAAATCCTAACCCAGCCTGAGATGCAAACTGCAGGGCTGCAGACTGTCTGAACCTCAAACCCACTCCACAGAAATGTGGAAGAGCCCCAGTCTCTCTACACGTCTTCTCTTTGATGGATTGTTTCCAGTGACAGCCTACTTGCTCGCCATCTTAGCCAAACAGCGGCACATTTCTGAGCTTATCATTCATGGTAATGATGGGGTGGCTAAAGTAGATCCACCCAGTGATAAAAGCAAATAAGGTCATAATAAGCGCAGAGATCACCTCAGGTTATTACATCTCTTATCCAGCAGACAGTTCACTCATACAGTGAACTGCTGCCTGCACTTTCCTCTAGCATAATCAGGGGTTTATTTGTAGGCTTTGATTATGGTCACTTTGTGCATATGGTTTGCACTTTCTAAAATCAAGATAATCACACCTTTTACGCATATAGTCATTGAATGTAAACTTGTAGTACTGATTTGTCATCCACAGGATCCAGTACTGTGACTTTGCAAAGATTATGCCTGAGCTATGACAATAACATGCAGGTGCAGTGATGCAAGGCTGTCAACAACCTTTGTATACAGACACAGGTCACACTATATGAAAGCGAATGTTTGTACAAATCTATGGTTGGTTATGTGTAGCTCCAGGGTGTGATTTTGTTTAGTTTCAAGTAAAAAGACATACCATACACCTAACTTACATCAAAATGACGCATGTTTTAATGCATGACCAAGTTACTCCTGCTAAAATCATAAGCTTTGCCTCACCTGATCTTTCATCCGAGTCATCAAAGTCCACCGTCACAGAGTGTCCATTGTTGGTGATATTTATGGAGGTACACAGGTCATAGTCCAGGACAATTGGAGTCAGACTATCATCATATGAAGCCTCATGAGGGACGATATCAATGGGAGACTGGCGGTTTCCTTTGGCGACCGGGTAGTTTTTGTGCCACACACAGGGTCCTTACAATATGGAAAGACAAGAAAGCAACAGTATTTAACAACTTAAATGCACATACAATTACAAAACACTTTTAGTTCTCAATTATGGAGTGCCAATCAAATGCTGGTTAAGCATTAAACGAGCAGCTTCTTCTTTTATTCCAATAAGTATAACACTGCCCTATTGGCTGACATATATTTATCTATTTCTGTTATGGCTATATGCTTTGCTCATGTTGTACAAGACAAATTTCCTTCAGGGCCACAAAGGTTCATTTCGAGCAAAAACTGACATTAAGATGATCTAAAAAAAATAAATAAAAAAATAGAATGCATTCAAGGCCAATTACAGAACATGGGTTTAACTTTTGATTTAACATAGACAATTAAAAGACTAACTGTAAACCATGAGGCGAATTTCCTCAAGCATCAATTTAAAAATTGGACACACATTTTATAAACGAGGACACAATCACAATTCCAAAAGACAATCACTGGAATTCACTTACTGTATGCCTGTCTCATACAAACTAATAAATGTAGAGCAGAAAATAAATCAACTTCTCAAACTTTTTCACATATATTGGCCATGGCACAGTTGCAGCGTCTCTTGCACTACACACACTCAAGAGCACAGGTGGACTTAAAATGTCATCACTCATCCCTTTAAGCATGGGGCTAATCTGGCATTAACAGCCATTTTAACATCAATTCCTCTAGATATAATCACGCAATGCTACAGCATGAAGAAAAGCATTATACCGTCTGTACAGCGGAATAAATCAGTGGTTTGTTTGCATTCATTCTGAAATTTCGGGAATGCAGCAAACAAGATGCTCTCTCCGTGCGGATGATGGATGCTGTGTAATCTTACCGTCCTCCTTTCCATATCCCCAGTGGTTCCCTGTCATGATGCCCTCTTAGATTCAGATGTGATCTACAGGCTGACTCCTGCACCAGCTGCACACGTGCTGGCTAGACTCGGACATGAGCCAGTGTGCTGGTATTGATCAAGTTTTTGTGGCGGTGAAGTGGGAAGGGCAATTATCATTCTATGCACGCCCCCTTTTTCACCTCCTCCCATCTCTCATTGCGCGCACACATGCACGTACTTTATATACGTATACGTATACGTATCTATTCAATTTGATTCTATTCAGTTCTGGTCTACTCTGTTGTTATTTTGAATATAAAAAATACAACTTTTCAGAAGCAGATATATTTACTTTTTAGGGATGATAAAATGTTTAAAGTCTCAAGCTGAACAACTAGATTATATCCGCAAAAAATAACCACATAATAATAATAATACTAATACTAATAATAATAATAATAATAATAATAATAATAAGAGAGTGAGCCATTTTTAATAAACATCATCCTCTTACATTGTATATTACTTTGATACATTTTCTACTAGCCATTATAAAAAAAATTCCTCCCCAGTCGTATTTTGTTAAGATCACAACCCATTTGAAACACCACACTTTATTTATTTATTTAACTTTCAGCTTCTTACAATTAATATTGGTTTTCAAATACTATTCATTAAACAGGACTGAGAGGAGAACTTCCCTGACCATCATACGTCAAAAAAAAGAAGATGAATTGATAATTTTCTATCAATCTGTTATTCTAAAAGACCATTTTCTACACGCCATCTTCCTAAGCATGTACAATTTCAATCAAATAAGCAAAATAAATTATATCTCTTTTTTGTCTCATTTATTTAAATTATTACAATGGTTTTTAATCTCGTGTGTCGTTGTGATTTGAATAATTGAATTATTCTAGATATCCTGTACAAATACAGTCGCCTGGTGTGTAACTATTAAATGCATTAAATTCTGGATGAGGTATAAAACATGGCGGTCTTGTCAACGACATACGAAATCTACGCATTTAAACCGCTCATTCTCGCGACAACAGGCAGTACCGGGCGGTAGCGCAAGCTACATGGTATTACGTAGCGCATCACCAGCTCGTCAACAAAACAAAAAAAAAAGCATTTTAAAGACATCACAGTCTATACCACCATCTAATCTGTTACCCGTCACTATAAAGGCCATTTTGTCTGCAATCTCAATGTCCCATTCGGTAGGAAACAGTGTTAGGCCAACACTGTTAGCTAAATCAATAGCCTCCTTGAGTTTGGTCGGGTTTTTTTTTTTTAAATTAAAACTTTATATACAGCCAAGAGGAAACAGACAAAATTCTATATTAAATTATAGCGCGAACAGGTCGGGATATTTGTCCATTAAAGTTGTTTTTTGAAGTTGTTTAGTCCATTGAAAAGTTGTTTCGACAATTGAATCGAATTCCCCTACAATAAGGAAGGTTTGTCCCATATTTAATCTTTAGTGATAATGACTTCTGGTGGGTTAAATGTAAGATAACGTCGAAAGTAGGTTTATAACCCGATTCTTTAGATTTTTTAACTTCCAGTCGATATACTGAGGTACAACACATCAAACACGCCTATCTGCAGGCCTACTATTAATACAATTTTGCACTTGCACTCTAAATAAATACACGTGAGGACTACTGGTTTTCATTTGGAATTGTCACCTATGTTAAATTTGATGCCAAAGATTTACACGGGACATACTTATTAACTAAATTTACAGAAATTAATTGGAATTCGCCGCGGCATTGACCGTTCAACTCACTGGTCAGAGCTGTGTCGAAAGTACGACTTTGAATTCAATCGCTGTCATCTTCGTGTCGAATCTGGTGTTCTGAATGCAAAATTGCACCCATAGGCTTCAGTCATTGGAAAGGTACCATGGCAGCCACCAAAGCCTCCAAAGAACAGAAATATGACAGGCAGCTGAGGTAAAAAGAGAAAGTTCACTCGCAGATAAATGATGTTAGCATTTTCACCGGGAAGCCACTTGATTCATTAGAGCGACAGGGAAGTCAGTAACTTTAACCTGCCGGCGTTAGCTGCGTGTTTTAGTTAACGCATTACCGGTAAGCTAACACGCTAACATAATATGATTGAGCGGTATTGCACGAGTTGCTCCGATGTTGAGTCTGTCCTGTTTGCTGCTTGTAAATGGCAGCTCTCGGTGTGAGTCGGGGCTTGTTGTTAAAACGATAACAATATAAAACGGTAGTAAAAATACTGCTGAAGCTAGTACACAATCCGTCTCGGCTAGCTGTTCTGACATCATTATGAACAATTCATGCGTAAATCTGGGTTATCCATTCATTGGAGAGAATAAAATAAATTCAGTTGGTAAAGAAATCCTACTTAATCCCTGAACGTCTTACAACACACTTTTGACTCGGACCCACTATTAGATGGCGTTTACTTGACTACTAGAATGCATAATAATTTCGATTATGAAATGTCCATAATATTAATAATATAGCTCTATGGGTTGGGCTTTTACTGGAAATAACTTATTGATGACATTGATAGGAAAAATGGCTATAGCCTTACAAATGCCCCTCATCTCATAAAGCAAATTAATGACATTTTGTAATATGTCATCCCGTATTTTCCTGCAAATACTTTTGAACTTTTGCCAAGAACTTTGCTGTCATATTTGTAATGTAATTAACAGCTTGTATACTTTAACCTTCTTTGAGAAATTTACATTTTCGAATTCTATAATCTTATGTAAAAACACAGCATTCTTTATTATTGTCTCATTGCACAGAATTAACCCAAAAAGATATGTGTATTATTTGTTTGCCTTTTTCCTGTGTTGTGTTGTTGTGATCTGATCTCAGTTCGATCATATGCTCGGTTATGTGAAATGATTTTATTTAGCGCCATCTATTGATTATATCTATTACTTGTTAGATAATCTTCTTTAAAATGTTTGGCAGTGGACCAGAGTGGCTTGTGTCACTAGATGGCAACACATGTCCATTTAATGTTGTGTGCTTTCAGGCTGTGGGGGGATCATGGCCAGGAAACTCTGGAGAATGCACATGTTTGTCTCATCAATGCTACAGCAACTGGAACAGAGATACTGAAGAACCTGGTGCTTCCAGGTAAACACTGTTGTGTTGTGATAATCGCTCCAGATGCTGACGATCCGATCTGCCTGATGCGTTCAGTTGATTTCTTTGTCAGGTATTGGAGCTTTCACCATAGTTGATGGACACACAGTTTCCGGGGAAGATGTTGGAAATAAGTAAGACAACATTCTGAGACCTTTTGAAGAGTGATCTTAACATAGCTCGGGATAAAACTAATGATTACATTCATTGTCAGTTAATATGCCAAGTATTGTATTGATTGTTTGGCCCAAAATAATTCTCACAGCCCGGAGTCCCAAAGTGGCGACTTCACTTTGCTTATTTTATGTGAGATACAATCCAAAAACTGCACCAAGATCTGCAGCATTTTGTCACGCTCAAGCAGCTGGTATTTTTATGTGATAAATGGCTAAAATGATTAATCAACTCTTAAATTGTTGTTGTTTAGTTTGCTGTCGATATACTAATCAAATGTTTCAGCCAGTATGTTGGCCTTGTCTGATCATGGCTGACCTATTGATCCTCTGTTGCAGCTTTTTTCTTAGCAACAACAGCATCGGAAAGGTATGCTTTTCAGAAATGAAAGAATTATTTTTCATACACAAAATCACAATTAAATATCAAATTTTTTGCCTTATTCTAAATCACTGCTGACTGCACCCCCCCCTTGGTTATTCATAAAACTATATGTTATGTATTTTTTTGTAAAATAAAAAAGACACATCTGTATGTATTGACAAATTATTTACACAACTCTGACCGGAGGTTTAACGTTACAGAACAGAGCGCAGGCTGCCACTGAGCTGCTACAAGAGCTGAACAGTGATGTATCTGGAAACTTTGTAGAGGAGGTCTGTATTTACCTTTTGGGTTGGGTCCACATTTGTCTTTCATTTGTCAGAGGAGGTTGATAACTTGGAGTGATTACACCACACTTTTCAAAGCATAGTTACAATTGGCTTAACGTCTGATCGAAGTCACAGATCAGCAGCAGAGTCAGTAAAGCTAAAAGTGTAGTGAAAAGTGAAGTAAAAAAAATGAAATCAATATCAAAGTAACCGTAATCTCCATTGATCGGCCTGCTGTGGTCCCCCTGATGGTGACTAAGATCCATCTCGTATTTGCTTCTCCTGCAGAGTCCAGACAAGCTCCTGGACAACGATCCAGAGTTTTTCCATAGGTTCTCCGTGGTCATCGGTGTCCAGTTACCAGAAAGGTATGGAGCTATAGTTATTCTTAACTCTCACGTTTTACTTTCTTTCACTGCGGGAGCCTTTAGCTTAGTTAAATAAAAATAACGATGAAGCAACTTCATTGTGCTTATGTAAGAGACAGAATGCATATAGCTGCTGTAGGTGTAACAACCTCCCATGAGTGTTTTCTATTCTATACAAGAGCCTCAGCTGTAATCCAAAACGAGTATGACATCAGTTGGGGACAGTTTCTCAATCTGTACATTTTTCTTTCAAAACTCAACAGCACTTGTTTGAGGCTCGGCTCAGTCCTGTGGCGTGCGTCTGTGCCCTTCCTGGTTTGTAAAACCTACGGCCTCGTCGGCTACATGAGGCTAGTGGTGAAAGAGCATACAGGTTAGAAGACCCAACATTTACACTTGGTTTCTGTTCGAGAAAATGTACAATTTCATAGTTATTTGTTTTATAAAATGCACTTGTAATGCTGCCAACAAAGTTAATACCCTTGATAACCTTTCACATCTCACCCAAAATAGTTCTGGGTATTCACAGGAAAAGATAATAGATCTGCCTTTTTTTAAATTTAATTTTGATAAAATGGTGATCTCAGTGTTTCAGTTTTCATACTGTATTTACATCTCACCATCTCCTCCTTCAGTGATTGAATCGCATCCAGATAATGCCTTGGAAGACCTAAGGTTAGACCAACCCTTTGCAGAGTTCACAAACCACATCCAGTCTTACGATCTAGACGCCATGGATAAGAAGGTGTGTGCATTTTTGTGTCAGCACATCTGTGTATGTACTGTACGTATGTCTGTCTTAAGCAGCTTTACACAGCTGATAGTGTTCCTTTCTACATTCTATGTACACTGTAGGATCACAGTCATACACCTTGGATAATCATTGTTGCCAAATACTTGGAGAAGTGGCTAACTGAGGTACAGTAAAGCTATATCTTGAGTAAGCATAATCTTGCTTTTAATGGCACTAGTGTGCAATAAAATCTCAGTTTACCTTTGTCTTTGTAGCACAACTGTCAGCCGCCGAAAAATTACAAGGAGAAAGAGGCCTTCAGACAGATTATCAGAGAAGGTATTTGTAGAACTCTGTGTGTGTTGGCGTTGCCAGGAAGTGCAATCACTTTTGCACTCGACCATTTTTATTTATTTCCGAATATTTTTCTTTCAGGGATCTTGAAGAATGAGAACGGTGTCCCTGAGGATGAAGAAAACTTTGAGGAGGCTGTTAAGAATGTCAATACTGCTTTAAACCCAACAAAGGTGCCACAGCTGGCTGACTGTCCTATACAAGACACATCACTACTGAAACCTCTTCACAAAGCTGTTTTCTGGAGTTCCACAAATGTCAAAGTCCAGTGAGATTCTACTAATAACGTGTTGTTTCTGCAGATTCCCAGTACTGTCGAGGATCTCTTCAACAGTGAGCAGTGTAACAACATTACATCACAGGTGAAGACTTTGAAGACGTGAGTTTTGCTTTGGATGTTTCTGAAGATTGATCTTTGTCAAAGTGGAAGTGTGTGTGTTCACCAGACTCCGTCCTTCTGGGTGATGCTCCGAGCTGTCAAGGAGTTTGTTCACAATGAAGGCAACGGCAGCCTACCTGTGCGGGGATCCGTCCCAGATATGATAGCAGACTCTCAGAAGTTCATCAACCTTCAAAATGTGTAAGTGTAGAATGTATGGATCCTAGCTGTATTGATTAAGTCTGCGATGGGAGTTCTGAGGTTTTGATTTTCTTGTCTGCTGTCCTGCTCTGGCCCCAGTTTATTTCTCTTCGTCCTGTCTCAGTCCGGTCGTTATTCACGTCACTTGGGCCTGTCTGTGTGGAGTTTGCAAGTTCTCCCCGTGTCTGCGTGGGTCTCCTCCCACCTCCAAAGACAGGCACCTTAAGTGAATTGGAAACTCTAAATTGCCTGTAGGTGTGAATGGGAGTAGGAGTGAGTTGTATCCTGCCTCGCACCCAGTGACCGCTGGGATAGGCTCCAGCCCCCCTGTGACTCTGAATAGGATAAGCGGTTATAGAGAATGAATGGGAAGAATGTATGGACTCACTCCAGCTCCCATTTAAGTCCCCCAGTAATTATTTCCAACATTATGCTAAAAAGAAATGCAATTGATAACGCTAGTCACAAAACCTAGTTATTAAAGTGATCCTGTGCTTATCTTGACAACACAGTGTTGAGTTCATCTGATCACACAGGAGCCTCAGTTCAATGTCTAACAGTGCAATCTTTGTGCCTCGTGTAATCATGTTTGTGAGCGCGTTGCCATTCATTTGTGTCTTCCGTTACAGTTACAGAGAAAAGGCCCTGCAGGATGCAGCAGCTGTCTCAAAGCACGTAGAAAGTCTGTTACAGTCAGTTGGAAAGGTACAGTACACTGCCACCATGTGAACTCAGTGTCTTCAGGGAATGTGTATTATTAAGCACATGATCAAGTAACTGGAAGCTAAATTTGAATGAATTCTACATACACTATATATACTGTTACTACCATTATGAATACTATACAGTACATACAATTAACTAGCCCTAGAGCACAATTCATTTCTAGGCAATTGGAAACAGTTTTTTCTAGCTTGCCTTTACTGTGGCTTTTATATTAGTTGTCCATTCATCCATGTTAGAGTTAAAAAAAGATTTATGATGTCTTTAACTTTGGATATCTGAAATCTGCAGCTACAGTTTGTGCATGAATACAGAAGAAACATGTTATTTGAAATACATTATACTGAAGAGATTTCTTGCCGAATGACTTACTTTTCCTTTTCACCACTTTAGCCACCAGAAAGCATTCCTGAAAAGGACATCAAACTGTTCTGTAAGTAAAAATGATCCCCTCATACTTTTGATATGCACCAGAAAAATAGAACTGTATAGTCTAATGCAGTCAAAAATAATAGCCCTACAAAAACCCATGTTTAATTTTTAATTTTTTGCTTTTATTCTATAGTTGGTGGTAAATTGTTTGGATTTTTCTCATCACTGAGTGCACATTCATCACGTAATTTACATCAATGTGAACATGCAATGTCTCAGCCACATTTGGCTAACATTTGCAAAACTGCTAATACAATGTCACATTCTTTGAGGTATTTATTTTTGTTTTGATATAGCTCATATCTATAGTTTTAGATATGAGCAGTTAGGACCGCATTATGTCACACTTATATAAGTAGATTTTAAAGTAAATGTACTTAGTAGAAAGTTATCTACTTCAGATCATGTGCTGTCTTTAATGAAACCACCATGATCTAATTATTCACAGTAATTAGCTAATTATGCACGTAAACATACCCAGTGAGAACCTTTGAGACATACATGCACATGCATTTGGATAATATGTGTGAATCAAAACTGCCTCGTGCTGTGTATATCAGTTTCAAATTTGTTACTAATTTAGCATTGCTTGAAGGCACCGTGCTGGTCATGTGTAACCATCGCACAGCAGTGTTGAGGTTTCTGACGTCAAAGTTTGAAATTGCTCTAAGTGCTGTTATTGTAAAGATTTGTGATGCTCTCGCTGTTTGCTCTCCTGAACTCCTCTTAGAGCTCATGAACACAAGCAATAAGGTTACTTTGTTGTTTGTTGTACCATAATTTGTTTAATTTACCTGCGCCTGAAATTGGTTTAGTCCTATGCGTACTCATTTGTGTTGGTGTCTAGGTAAGAATGCCTCCTTCCTGAGGGTGGTGCGCTGCAGGTCTCTGGCTGAAGAATATAGCGTGGATTCAGTAAATAAAGATGAAATCAGTAAGTAGGAGATGGCATTTGTTTCTCATTAAACCTGTCTGGCTGACCGTTTTATCCACATTTTGTCTGGCATTTCTCCGCAGCCTCATGTATGGACAATCCAGATGGTGAGATGGTCCTCTACCTCATGCTGCGAGCTGTTGATCGGTTCTACCAGCAGCACTCCCGGTACCCAGGTACAGCCACAGCTAAGAATGAATAAATAATGCACCAGAGGGTCATTGTTTACACACTTTACACATAGTTTGAGTCCCAGTCCCACTGAGTTATAATTCAGTTTATTCCTGCGCCTGTGTGCATTAAATCATTTGTGTCTCACTTGTGTCTTCTGCTCCCAGGAGTTTATAACTACCAGGTAGAGGACGACATTAGCAAACTGAAACTCTGTGTAAACAGCCTGCTGCAGGAGTACAACCTCAATGTCAACATCAAAGACGATTACATCCACGAGTTGTAAGTCCTGGTCACTACTTGTTAATGATGATTTGAGCTGCGAAATAATGGACTGATGCCCCCCTCTCTCTTTACCTTCAGTTGTCGGTATGGTGCTGCAGAACCACACACAGTTGCTGCATTTTTGGGAGGTACATCTACATACAGTGTATACACATCATATAGACCCAATAAATCAGTCATGTTTATTCAGTTTTATTTGTTCTTTCCTTTTTCCGGTATGTTTGCGTAGGATCAGCTGCTCAAGAGGCCATCAAGATCATCAGCCACCAGTTTGTGCCATTCAACAACACTTTCATTTACAACGCAATGTCACAGACGTCTGCTACTTTACAGCTGTGAATATAGTTACTGATTGTGAATTGAGATTACCTTAATGGGGGATTTGCAGAGGTGTAGAAAGAAAATTGGATTAGAAACTAATTTCAAAACCTTTTCACCTGAAACTCCACAGTAATGGATGCTGTGAGTGCAGCATTTCAGTCACATCTGTCTATCTCCTTATGTCCAGATAAAAGTGGAACATTCTTTTGAGAAAATGATTCCGACATTCTGTTCATTCATGTCATACTTGGTGTTTATTTGTCATGTGTTTGTTGTGAAAACATTCATTATTTTGCCAGCCTTTGTAGGTTTTCGTCATGTCAAAGATTAAGTTAACACTGTTCTGTATTACAAAAGCCATTTTTCAGTTTTCATTACTGATGTATTGCAGAGAGCTCCTCTGTCAGGTTTGGGCTAGTATGGTTTCACCTCGGCACAGATTCACTCTGAGAAATGCTCTTGAGTTAAGCAACCTTGTGATTTGTTGACTTGTCGGCCAGCGGAAACGATTACGATTACGTCTTACGATTACGGAGCTGTTTTACCCAAATAAAAGTTGGCTGACAAGCATGTGAGCTGTTTGTGAGGCCCCTAATGCGACCCTGACTAAGGTAGCTCTCAGCCTGCAAGTCTTGTTGGAGTTTAGATGATGTTCTAATATTGAACACTAGAGGGAGCGCTTCCATTTTTTTTGTTTTTAATGGGTGAAAATGCAGCTGCAGACAAGTGTCACATCCCTGTTTACTGACCATAGCATACAACTGCAGTTGGTATAATGAGCTGTAAGATGTAATAAAGACCTTGTAATGTTACTTATTCACTGATATGGTGTTTTGTTTTTTTCAATAGGCCCATCTGAGCCACTGTGTAATGAGTTTACAAACAGGAGCTAATATGCATCACAGAGTCACAGGGTTTTTAGAGATTGTGTATTTATAGAGGGTCATGCTTTTTCTCAGACATTGGCTGAATGGTAATTTGCCCACAGTAGACATTTCCCTGTAAGACCACAGACCCTAGCTCTGAGACACAAACATACACACATACGTTCCCCCATCTCTGAGGGAAAGAGCAGGTTGCCAAGAGAGACTGGTCATTTGCTGAATGAAGATTTCACCCACAGACTGAATATTATGTGTTAGCAATGCCAAGATTGTTAAGAGTTTTTGACCACACTACATATTAACAGAAAACCGCTTTAGTTCAATGAAATGTGAAGATAGTGTAGTTATAAAAAATCCATATCTGTTTACTTTGGTTTTAATCGAGCCAAAAAAAATGTGTCTGTTTGCCACTGAAGTAAACATAGTCAGAGTACAGTACCCTTTACAACTGAACTTTTACAGTATTTGAACTGTAAAGCAAAGAAGTATTCCTCAGTACTCCAATCATTGCAAGAGATACAAGGTCTGTTCATGTCTTTATAATACTGAGCAGTTGAGTTTGTAGATTCTGTTCATTTGTGTAGGTCTTCGCCTGTCCTGAGCCATTTTTTCTCTAAGGTCTGATTTCTTCATTACTTTAAACACCTAAATACTTTTCTATTGACTTGTATACATGTATTCAACGCTGTCTGTCACTTCTCTTTCCAATGAAAACACTGCAGAAGGGGCACAAGGTCACAGCGCATCAGCCACAAACCAATGTGTGTGTATGTGTGTGTCTTCTGCCAGTGCAGCAGCTGTATCAACATCCTTACATGTACAATTAATTCCAAAGACACAAACATGGCATTGGTTCCTTCCTCGTTGCGCTTTAATGACTTTGTATAATGGCGATCCTGACAGTGGTTTGGGTGTCGCACCATAGCCCTTTAGTGCCCTTTAGGTGCCACCACTGTGGGGATGGATCCTGACTAGAGATAACAAAGAAAACCAACAGGCCAAGAAAGACTTTTGTCTGATCCACTAGATTTTTTTGGTACAATCAGTTTCTATTTCAAAATGTAAACTTTTAATGCATGTTAGTGGAAGAAGTCTTGATGTACCAAAATTTGAGTAACATTTGAGTGCATTATCCATTTACTGTGGTGGACAGTAGATAGAGGTCCCTATTTTTGATCATTCCTTGTGTCAGCTGATGATTGCACAGAACCCAGCTGTGTTTTCTATAAATGTATTATATTCTGCATGAAAAAGTACATTTTATGTGTACTATACAAAAAGACTTATGTAATGCCCACATCTCTATGAGCGATGTGTGTACTGTGTATACTGTATATTATGTAATTCTGCAGCAGTGTCTATGCACGCGTCATGTTTCAGCGTGCAGCGGGTTCACCATGTGGTTGCCATTTTCTACTCAGAACCACAGGACAGAATTTGAACGCTTATTCAAATGTTTTTCTCATCTTTTTCTTTTTAACTCTTTTAATCTCTTTTTACTCCCCTTTCAGTTTCATGCCATAATAAGTAAACATCTTATGATACTGAATTGATTTATTCATTTCAAATTGATCAGTTCTGTGTCCTTTGATTTTATTTAACCCTCGCATATTTGTCTTATTTCTTTTAATCTGTCATGGTACATGCACCTAACTGATCTTTGCTAAGGCAGCCTCATGGCTATCACATGACTACAGGGGAGAGCAGCTTCTCCATTAATATGGAGGACCACACCTACATCCATGTCAGGCCTTACAGGGTACACATGCACTACACACACAGAGGACGAATCCATTACTCTCATGCTCCCATTTTCCCCTGTAGATTGATTGCTTGAATTCTTGCAAGAGGCTGCAAACTGGTGCAAAGAGGCAAAAATTATCATCCACTGCTTTCTTGGTTTATTTATCTCCAAAACAGGCGGTAACTCAATATGTAGCTTATAGAGTTACCATGGAAATTTGTGTCAATGCAAATTCAAAGCAGAACTGCAGGCATTATACGAGCAAAATGGAAATCCACCTTCAACTTGCTTTACTACTGCATCTGTCGTCTGCCTTCTCTGTTGCAAGCATGCGTTATCAAGACTTTAGCTGCTGCCAGGCTCAGCTTGTAACTCTTTTATCTTAAAGCCACAGGGGAGACCTTACAGTGGATAAGCCTGTTTGTGTGTGTTTGGAGACTGGGGGAGGGGCTGGTCGTTAAAGCTAAAATCAATCACAGAATCAGTAGCGCTGACTGCAGAGGGGCCACATTGCCAACGCTGACACTCGGTGAACACTTCTGCGAAGGAGAGCGCAACGAAGGTAGATAGACCAATGATGTAGCTATACAAGTATGGTGATAGATCAGCGGTCTGGTGTGGTATACACCTCACTAAGAGTGTCAGAGAAAGGACTAAGGCAGAGAGAGGGCGAATATTAGGCTAAAAGAAAGGAGAAGACATGAGTAGCTTGAGGGTGATAGCATCTGATGGCTCACGGCTGCTCTGGACCTATGTATGAGACATACCTGGCTGAGGTCCAGCTGGTTCAGCCCTCTCCTCCTCATGAGGCCCAGGCTGAATTAAAACCGGCCTTTCAGAGCAGAGCAGAGAATTCAATGTGTTTGCTCGGATACTGCAGAAGGCCGGCATACATAAACCTCTCACGGGTCTGCTGAGGCCCTCACAATTCTCCCTGTTAATAGATGGAGCTGTTGCTGAGGAATGCATACATATGTGCAATACATAAAGACATGTGTAGAATAATTCATTCAGGACAACATTTAGGTCTCCTCTTCACAGAGACGCACAGTACTCATGACTGATGTTAGGTTGAGTGGAACATCACTATGCTGAAAACTGTGTTCTGCTGCTTTTGTGATTAAAAATCATGAAACAAATTGTTCGGCATGTGTTTTACTTTTTTATACAATTCAGCACGTTACAGCTGGTCTATAGGATCTGTGATCCATACTGTACACTCTGCGAGGGTGGAGCTCCCTCTGGCTTCCAGGCCCTAATGGTTCTATATGTTCCAGATGCATTGTTAATGAGTCCTTGTAGCAAACAGTTGCATAGGACAGTTGGTAACCTATTGACTCATAGATGAGAAGATTTAGACATGATTTCTAGAAAAAGTCGAAGGAATCTGTAAATCAAACGAAACCCTTGTGAATATTCACAAATGCGCAAAT
>OMOW01065871.1:1682-11739 GCA_900312555.1 Lamprogrammus exutus
GGGGCTCTGAGGTGCCAGCTGGTTCCAGTGCTGGCAGGTATCGTGGAGGCTGACCAGGAGAGATGTTGGGGTTTTGACCAGTTCTTCACCGCCACCACAGACATACTACAGCGGGAGCCCGTTCACCTTTTCTCTCTGCAACAGGCCATGGCGCACTGCATCTACATACACCACTATAACACGTACGTACAGCAGGTCTGCACAGGCGTCTCATCACACACACACACACACACACTGCTCCCGTCATATCCACATACTGAAGTAACGCTAGTGGCCACTGCTCGATGTGGTTTGTCGCAGGACTGTCAGGTATTGTTTTCACAAAACGATTTGATTTAATTTAATCGGTGATTCCACAAGCAAATGTACAGAGCAAGTGCTTATATATTCAGTACTAATGTGGTCATTGTAGTTGTGTTTTTAAAATGTTTCCCCCAGTCCTTACCGTCTGTACCACTACAAGTATAGCTATGCTGACCAAGGACGCAGACTGTCCCCAAAACTCTGCTGAGCTTATGGACCCTGACCGTAAAATCCTAAATTACACCTTAGAATTAACTCGATTGATTGTTCTGGCGGCCGGCCAGCAGGCATAACCGGAATCACAAAAAGTCTCCTCCTCCTTCTCTCCCCTGCAACCCAATCAGTGTGTCAGCATTTTTTGAGGAGGTAACATCTCAGACGGGTGTAGGAGTGCAGAAGCAGCAGTTGTTGTACCTGGGCCACGATCTCCCTCTGGAGGGCAACATGAAGGTTGTCAACCTCCCACGCACGTCACCTTCCCAGCCCCTCATCCTGCTCAGCCATGAGGTTGATTTGAGCACCAGCCTGCCCTTCAGAGAACGTAAGACACACACACACACACACACACACTTATTTATTTCTTGTGTTTTTCCTCAGGAGGAGGTCGTTTTGTGTGATTTTTGTAGGTTTTCTTAACCAATATTAATATGTTGATTAAAATTGTATTGTATATATTTCTTCAAATGAAGGGTTTAATTACAACTTCTACTACTATTAATATGAATGCTAATATGAGTTATTATTATTATAGTTATTATTAGTGGTATTCTTTTTATTACACCCAAAGTACTACAGTGCACACATAATAAATATCAGAATAAAAAGAAAGAACAGGGGTGTGTTTTATATAAATAGTTTATTAAAACAGTCCAGGCGTTGGACATTTCATAGTTCAGTTGAGGGCATTCAAAGTCGTGGGGCTGCAAAGGAAAAAGCAATCCCATAGATTGTAATTTGACGGAAGGCTGATGTAGAGAAAGTGAGCGAGCAGAGCGAAGAGAACATTTGACTTTAGGGTTAAACATTTAAAAAAAAAAAGGAAAATGAGCTTCAATGATATAAATTCCTTTCACATGCACACATGCGTGCACATACACACGTTTTCCCATAAATCATAGTTTTGACTTAGGGTTCACGTCTCCTCTGCAGCGGAGACACCTGTCATCCCATCCAGGTTTGATGTGTCTGCAGATTACAACTTCACAAAGGTAATTGGGTGCTTTTCTACTTAAACGTGATAACATTTATGCTTTGTTATGTGAATCTCTGGCATTTTAATCCAACTCAAAATCCTCCAAATGTTTTTCTCTCTCTTGTAATCCCACTTTTCTGTAGGTGGTAACCGGAGTAGTCCACCAGTATTTGAGGATAGTACAGCTGCTGCACAAACACAGAGAGCTGCTTTTGCAAGGATACTATAGCTACATGTGAGACACACACACACACACACTTAAATGAAGACTTCTGCTTCACTGCACTGAGTGATTTACCTCCCGAATTGACTAGCAAATCACTCCAGTTAATTGCCACCCTCTAATTTGTCTCCCTTTTCACCCCCTTTTTTCCTCCATGTCTCCTTCTTTGATGCCCCGATGGTTCCTCAGGATGAGGCTGCAAAGGGAGTGTGGAGAAGCCATGCACAGTATCGCAATGATCACCATTAGACTGCAGACCTGCCTCAGTTTAGATCACAGACTTTGCATCCTGTGAGTTTATCTGCACTTATTTTCAGGCAAAAAAACAGGTGTCAAACCTGATGCCTGTTTTAAATTTGTGTCACACTTAAAGGTGGGAAATTATCTAAAAGATCAGCATTTATAAATCACACAAACAAGGCTTTACGTGAGCGTTATCGAATACGGGAAGTTAGACACTTTACTCGGTTAGCTATAAGTAGCAGGTGAAAATATTCATCTTAAAAAGGGAAGTGTATCGTGGCACATCTGTGACAGACGTTTTCTTGTAATGTTTTACTGTAGGTATAATGTATATATATTGTAACTAGTTGAATAGTGTGCATTGTGTTTCACAGCAGTACGACATCATAATTGAGCTGCGGTTCTAAATGGATTTTCCCACTGTGCCATGTACTGTAGTTTAGAATTGGTCACCATGAAAACCAGGCCATTAGTTGTCAAAACGTAGCCCAAAAATACCACAGACATTCTAATAAACGCCATTTTCTAACTTCCCCCTCCTTCTTCCCTTCCATATCTGTTGTATCTTTATGTTACAGAGGCCATAACTCTTCAGAAAACCCGGCCTCGGTTAATACCGATCAAAAGCTGCAGCTGGTAAGAGGCCATTGCGAAATGACATCAGAGAATCCAAGCTCGACTGATGTGGTGTGAAAATGGCTGGCGTGTGGCGGTGCTGGCGTGGAAGTTCTTTTCCCCCCCCACATTTTCTTGCTGTTTCTCCTTTATTAGTGGCAGATCACATGGAAAAGGGATGGAAATGCAGCAAAGGGGAATTATCACATCGCATTAATATTAAGAGATTCAAAGATTCAAAGCCACAACATCGCATACACATAAGCTAAGTCACCACAACGTCTTGGGAGTTCTCTCTTTTCCAATTTTTCTACTCAGTTGGACACACAGTATGTACATATATACAACATGATGAGTTATAGCAGAGATGGGAGAGACTGGGGTAATAATATGCAACATTTTGAGTTCTGTTCTGTTGGGGTATAATTATCCGGGTTAATGAGGAGTAAATCATGACGAATTTGTGATTTGTCGATTGTTCCACTATGTTTGGGAAGGCAGCTCCCAGAGTCTTGATTGATTCCCCCCCGCAGGTACAGCAGCACCTGCCTGTGTACGCCAGCGGCATCCATGAGTTTCAGAACCGGGTGGAGCAGCTGCAGATAGAACAGGCCAAACTAGCCGAGAGTCTGGCTGACGACAAGAGGTACACGGAGGAAGCAAAGGATTGATGATTCGTTTTGGGCTCGTGGGTTTGTGTGGTTTGAACTCTGATCTCTGCCTCGCACAGCTGTCAGAAGATGGAGATGCTCCTGCAGAAGATAACAGCAATTCATCAGCATTACCGTAAAGACAGACTGACAGGCAGTATGTGCAACATTTGTTTGTTTGTAGTGTTTTGTATGTATGTATTCTGTATAAGTAACTAGCCCCTAACCTATTTGTTATTTTCCCTTTAGAGCTGACATACAATGATGAGCAAATCCACAAGTTTGAGAAGTGAGTGTGTGTCTTTGCTTGTGACGTGGTGTTCGCACAGCTTCAGCCTGCCAATGACCTCCCGCCGAGTTCTCCGGTAATGTGCTTGTCGCTATTCCTTCCCAGAATCAACTTGTCGTCCCAGATTAAGCGAGTGAAATCGTTGTTCAGAGAAGACTGCATTCAGAAGTACAAGGAGCTTCTGGCCATGACACGGACATGGAGCAGGTCAGAGTTCTCTACACATACAGTGGTGAAGCTAACAAATCATCATGTTCAGTATCACATGGGCAGTATGAGAGCCAATTCAAGGAACAGAGGAACTGTCTTCCCTTTCCTGGAAACGCCTTTTTACATCTCTATTCTGAACTTGTTCCAAATGGTTTTCTCTGTTAATTTGGCAGTAGGCGTTGACACATAATGTAAAGACTCAAGTGTATCCATGCTGTGTTTGCAGTGTTCTACTGGAGATGCAGAGCCGACTGGAGGACTTCAGCTCTTTCTCCTCAGGCTTGTTGGCTGACCTGGAGATGAGTGAGCAGCGCCAGAATAAGGTCAACTTTCCCCGGCTCAAAACCACTGTTGTATCTGTTGAACACTCGGATCTGTCCCTGTCGCTCAGATAAGACTTTTTAACGATGCAAACACACACTGTTGTGATGCAGTGATATAACGTGTCATCCCTCCTCAGGCCCTGGACAGATTCTTGTTCACTCTGCAGTCTCACAAAGGAGAACAGCAGCCTGGGACTACACCCAGGGACAAGGACCAGATGGTGTCCAGGTGTGTGTGTGTGTGTGTGTGTGTGTGTGTGCTCGTATGCGTGTGCATGCAAAACAAACTTAATAACAGTTAATCTAATGATATATCTCCCTCTAGGATGCACCATCTGAAGGAGGAAATGGAGATTTTGGTCAGAGAACTACAATGTAACAACAGCATTATAGAAAGGTCAGTTCAATGATCAATTTCCTGTCAATAAATCTGATCTGAAAGAAGAAGGTTGCATTACCACATGTACATATGATATAATATGTATATAACATAGAGTATGATGTTGGCTAACTGCAGTGTTTTCATGTGTAGTTTGGGAGCTGTGAACTCTTCAGCAGTTTTGGAGCCCAGTCTGCCGAGACCCTCTACACTGTGACCAAAATGCAGGACCCTCAAATTAACTCAAATAATACACACACCACCTGCACGCACATTCACATGCAAAGATTTACAATGGGTACCACGGACCTTCTACGTTCAATTACGTTGTCTCTTTTCTGAAGAGCCCCTCATTTTTACTTTGATCTTGTACACGTGTCGGAAATGTCTGAAAACAACCGGATTTTAATCACATTTCAGAGATAAGCAGAAAATGGGGACGGGAAAAGTCATGGACTGATGTTTAGATCCATTGTACGTGTGGGGTGGCAAATGAGTACAGCAGTTCAATACAAACCTCATTTATGTCTCTAGTGTTTTAATAGGCTGCCATGGCGATGGACTGTTGTGATAACACAAAATAAATGCCAAGACAGCTGCTAGACTTTCTCTCTGCAGTGCTGCCTCTTCGTTTTTCCCATGAGGGAAATACTGCAGACTATGAAGAACATTTAATGATAAATAAACAACACTGCCACTGACTTGATCACTCCCTGTATGTGTGTTTGTGTGTGTTAAAGAGGGAGGGGTGTTAGTTTTCTACTGGATCATCATTGAAATGGTTTTTTAGTCATTGTAAGTTGTGTAAGTCATTGTGAACTAGAAATGCATTTCCTGTAGAAAATGCACTGTGATTGCAAACTGCTGAAAAGTGTGGCTGAAAAAGTTGAAAATGAGCTGAAAAGATGAAATGAAGCGCTTAGACTGAGCTGAAAGTTCAGCGATAAAGGCTGAAATCATCAAATAGCAATGCTGATAAATCCTAAGCATGTTGTCTTCCTCTGTGGCCTTCTGTGCCAAAAGCGATGCTGTAATGTTCATGAATATCAGACGCATGTTTCAACCATATCTGAGATGATGTTCAGTGATGGAAGGTGATTGTGATAAAGCAACCAAATCTAATTGATCATGTATCTTAAAATTTGAAGTATTTTCATTACAGTTTCAAGTTAAAGTTTTTTGTTGTTGTTGTTTTGTGTCTTTTTTCCTTTATGGATTAGTCGTTCCAGTCCTGAGAAATTCTTTTTTAATTTGCTGCATTTCAATTTCTCTTATCATTTTAAAATATTTTGACAAAAACTGGACCAAACTTCACAGAACTGTTCAGTTAAACTGCAGTAGCACTTTTTCTTTTAGAAACTTAGATTGTTTAAAAAATCCAGAATGTGAGCATCAACAGCTCCAAGGTCCACGTGGAACAGTGAATTCTGACCAAATCTCTTCTAATGAGCGTTAACATTTGTCCAGAAATGTAAATCATCATCCTCATTATCATTCATCATCATCACCATCATCATAATCACAGTCATCACAATCATCATCATTACTATCAACATCACAATCGTCATCATCATCACAATTGTAGCGCAACTGGTCACCGTTGGAAAACCAGCAAAGACATGAAAATGAATCAAATAATCATTTAACCTCATAGCACCAATGCTTATTTACACTAAATTTGATGTGTAATTTAAACAGTCAATCAGTGGAGAAGTTGGTTTTACCATTCAGGGATTTCTTACTCTGCAGAGAAGAATATCAACAACCACTTTGTATAATAAATGAATATAAATTTATTACACACAGAGAATGGAATATTGGTATGAGATTATGATTTAGAATTCAGTGAAATAATGTGATGTCATGGAGTGAATGAAGTGAACGGAATAAAATTTAGAAAATGATCAAATCCATAATGAATGGATTTTGAGTGACAGCAACGCCTAATAGTGGAATTTGGATCAAGAGGTCAATTAGAAGAAATCGGAAAAACTATTCTAAACGTTCCTGATCAAAAATGGAGGAAATGTAAGAAATAAAATGTATTTTAACATTAACCCTTAGAGACAGTCAAGGTAGATTTGACCCCTCTGTGGCTTCTCTGCAGGCTGATGTGTAGAAGTGGACCAGAGGTCAGAGGTCAACAGGTCTCTCTCTGCACAGGAGACGATTCTCATGGCTGGTCAGTCAGACTGGAGACGTCCTCGTCCACTTGGAAGTTACTTTGTCTGAGCTGTGACTCACTTTTAGATGGTTTCTCAGTCTTCTTCAGAGTTGAGGAGGTGCACAGAAGATGGGTCTTCTTTGTGTTCTTCAGAGTTTAGGACATAAGATGGAGATTTCTTCTTCTTATCAGCAGATGCTGTCTTTGACTCTCTTCAAAATAAGAATTCTGTAACTACTGGGTATCTATAGATCACAGGGCTAGTCAAAAGGTCAAAGTTCAACAAAATATAAATGACAATTGAAGGCTTAGGAAATGTTCAATAAAGAAGAATGTGGTAAGAGAAATGACAACAATAGTTAAGTGGAACAAATCCTTTGTCTATGCTGAAGCAGGCAGACTTTAAGGCTTACGTAGAGAACAAAAGAAGAGAGATTCAGGGCTTGGGCTCATGGCTTCTGTAGTTCTTAATGAAGAGAGATCAAAAGGTTTGAGCAAAGATCATTTAAAGATATTTAAGTCCTTTTTTACTCATTGTAAATGGGAAGTTTATTGGGGAGATTTACCTGGCTGCTTGGTCAAGGGGGTACATCTCGCTTTTCCAAGGATTAATTTGACCTCAAAACTGATTCAAAATATTGACAATGGTAGGAACCGAGGTTACGGGAACAAGAGGAGGTTGTCCACATATAGGGATAATTTATGAGTAAGTCCGCTTCGCTCTATACCTTGACAGTTCTCAGATTTCCTCTGGGCAATGGCGAGTTGTTTGAGTGCAATGGTGAAGAGGTGAGGTGATAAAGGGTAGCCTTGATGGGGGCCTCTACCAAGTGGAAAATATTCACAATGCTGTCCGTTGGTAATTACGGAAGCCATAGGATGAAAATATAGGAGTTTTATCCATGATATGAAAGTATGCCCAAATCCAAACTTAATAGTCTTGATAAAATTCTGATGTGAAGCCATCTGGCCCAAGTGTTTTATTGCTTTTTAAGGCTTTAATGGCTTTTGAAATCTCTGTATTAGAGACCTCTCCAGCCAATAGCAAGTTGTGTTCAGGCGGGACACAGAGTTGTCAAGTGTTTTCATTGTATTCTATAAGTTGTATTATACTGCTTAAAGGTGTTATTGATTTCAGAATGATCTGTCACTCTTTCCCCACTGTCACTGTAAACCTTAGAAATAAAAAAACGCTTGACGAATAGCTTGCTGAGCTCGTCACCTGATTCATAGACATTGTATCGAGTCTTGGTGAGTAAATATGAGGCTTTGTCTGTGGAAAGTAACTCAAATTCAGTTTTTAAATGCAGCATTTCTTGATAAAAAGAGGGCAGAGGGGAGAAAGAATGTCATTAATACCTGCACTGGCTTGGGAAATGCTATTCAATTCGGAAACTCTTGCTTATTTTTCACCCTGAAGGAGTTGTCAATTATCTGTCCACAAAGATAAGCCTTGAGAGTCCTCCCATAAGAGTGTGAGATACCTGAGGAGACATTGGTTTCAAGAAAAAAGTCAATTTTGGAAGAAATAAGGTTATTAAATAGTTTAGAAGCTAAAAGAGCTGTCAGGATTTCCTGTTTTGCAACCTGTTCCACCACCGGCTTTGCAATCCTTTACAGTAGCTAACCTACTGCTTAGAGCTTTTTGCACTACATTTGTGATGATTTTAGTCAAAGGGCAAAAAACGCAAGAGGAGATGTGCGGCTGTTAGTGAAAGTCCATCCAACAGACGTTGTGTAAAGTGAACTTTTCCTGTATTCGCTCAGATGACAGACCGAATGTTTCACAAGTTCACTCATTATCCTTTTGCACATTTAACCTGAAGACAAAACAAGCAGAGATGAGTGTGTGATAAGAAAGCACACATACACACCCACACCTACGGCATCACACGTTTATGAGAAAATACAATCAAACATGGTCATAAAGTCATAATAATACATTTTCCAATCATCTCCCTGACTTAATCCTCATTTTACTCTTTTTCTTTGCAGTCAAATGGCCACAATAAATACACGTTTTTAAACAGCACAGTGAATGGGAGACTCCTTGGTTAGAGTCAGACAGTTAGAGTTGGAGACAGTTTGCTATGAGGAGGAGTGGGGGGTGAGGCAAATAATACAGAATTTAGGTTGAGTGGGCAACTGCTGTGTTCTATAAGCACCCACATCTCGCATCCGCCGAGTGGGAAACACGACTTGCATAGCAAGTATGAAGGGGTCCAAGCACCCTGACGCGAGCCACAGACCATGGCATGTCGGCATGGGGCCAGTTGGAAGGGAATGGCATCTCAGATGAACAGGAGAATCATTTCTCGCATGACAATAGGGTTCCTGCACTTCTGCTTGGACCCCTGATAAATCTTTTTTTCCTTTTTCAATTTTTAAAAAGAAGAAATGGAGAAGAGTAGTTTAAACAAACAACAACATTGTTTTGTGCTTCTGTTACTTCGGTGTGTTGCAGTACAGGTATTGACTTTAGTGCATTTTAGCGAGGACAGGGTGTGGGTCAAAGTGCAGTAATACTGACTTTTCCTTTAGGGGCTCATCACTGAATGTTTGACGAAGGCACTTGTGTAAATATTGAAAAGTTGCTCTAAAGACAAAGCAAACAGAAACACACCTATCACAGGTTAGAATAATAAATTAACTTGATTTGCAAAACCAATAAATCGGGGTCCAAGCACCGCGAGGTGACCATGAACTAAAGGCTCGCAGCCCCAGGTTCAACGGGAAGGGAAGGGCGTTGCCGAGGAACAGGAGAGTGATCGTTTCTGTGTTTTGACTGTGAATCAAAGATTTGTGATTTCGGAGTGAGTACAGGTGATCCGACCACCACCACCACCTCAGTCAGGCTGACCAATCACAGGTTTGTTTTTTAATGAGCATTGTGAATTTTAATCCTTGCTAAGTTATTATATTAAAATGTGTCATGAATGGACATTTATGTATTTACAGAGGAAACCTGGTAATGGGTGGCAGTCATTTGACAGCATGGTGAAATCCACATGGAAAACATTCGGTCCCACAGCGGATGCAACCTTAGAGGTACGTGTTAAAGTTGAATTCAAGTGACAAGACAGCAACAACTAATAACTACTAACCAACTAATGATGCAATGACAAGCCCTCAAACATCTAGTAGGACTTTTTGAGACCTTTATATGTTGTTTTCTTGGCTAATAGGTTGATCGATACATGGCTGAGTCCTCCCTCGACGGGAGAGAAGACCCCAGGCGGTGCGGGGTGCCGAGGGCCAAGGTGTTCCCACCACTTTATAAACTGGCACAGGTGTATCTGGGGATCCCTGCCACATCTGTGCCATGTGAGAGGATATTTTCCAAAGCTGGCCAGGTAGCTGGGCTACTCGCTATTCCAATGTCTCAATAAATTCCAACATGTTTATATTTTGTGTTGCGATAATCTTGTCATTTCATTTCTGGTGGGAGACCAATCCAAAAAATGTG
>OMOW01065894.1:2240-15776 GCA_900312555.1 Lamprogrammus exutus
ACACACCATGTGTCATATATGTATATATGTGTACATATATAATATATATATATATATATGTCTGTCTGTTCGAGTGAAATGTTATGAGATTTGCCCTTACTGTAGTGATAGATATGGCACGGTTTTTCCTTACAAGGCAAATGTTTCCAACAAAAGAGCAAATCGACCGGAGGAGGGGGGTCAGCCCTGGCAATTCCCTGGCAAAAAATAAGATAAATCAGTGTGGCCGTGGTGGCCAATTTGAACATGTGCAATAAAAAATAACTGTGAACCATGAGTGAAGAAAATGACCAAACCAATAACATACTGAAGAACTGTCCATAAATAATTCTACTCCAAAATATCAAAACATTCTTCAGAGAGACAACGATTCAATAAACACAGAATACTGTTGGAGGCCAGCCAACCCTGCAAAACCACTTGCATCAACATGTAATAAAGTAATACCAAAGTAATTCCCCCTTGAGAATTAATGCTGTAGCAAACAAATCAGTTTTAACAGGGGAAATAACAGGAGTATACAAATGGATTTTTTTAAGGAAGGGATATAAAAACAATTTATATTTTAGTGCCTATGAACCAGAAAGTTAATTTGAGATAATCCACAACACAAAAAACTATTGAGGACCTATATTTATCATTATATCCAGTGGAAAGTCGTTGGAATGTCCAACTCTGTGAAATCGTTCTCCGTTGTGGTGGGTGCTGTTTGATGTAGTTTCTCTGGACTTCCAAGAGTGATGCAAGACACTATGGGGGGAGTACACGGCTTTAGTTTCATTTGGCCTTCACGTCACGTGTCGCTGTCCTCATGGCTCTACAGGGTCTATCAAAAAAAGACTACCTTAAGGCCAAGTTATACTTCAAAACAGATGCAGACACCAACAGAACCTCATCCACTGACCGAACAGCTCTGTTTATGCTACATTTTGGGGTCTGCTGGGCAGATGCCCTGTATTTGTCCTGTGGGGGGACACCGGAGCACAGGGAGGAAAGAAAATGTGTCCCAGTTTTAATGAAGCCAAAGAGCAGAGATTCCCTATTTTCTCACTTCCACTTCTGCCCACAAACATTTCCATCCCTTGTCACCGTTTAGTGCATGTGTTGTTCATGCTTGCATGTCAGTAGGGCTTGGGAATATTTTCTGCCTCCCATCCAGTCTGTAGTTGGTCACAGTTTCCTGCCTCACCAGTGACATCCCACTGCCCTACCCCAGGCCAAAATGACCTGCCCTACCTCACCAGGGACCCACTGATGGACTGGTGGGGGACAGCCCTGTCATTCCACTGCAAACGATAGAGGGTAGGGCAGTGGTGGGTCACTGGTGAGGCAGGAAACAGCACCATGGTACTGTGCCCGGTCACTGCCCTTTCACCGACCGGCTGTGGGGCAGAAAATGTTCTCGAGTCTCTCTATTTCAGGTCTGCACGGACACAGTATTCGTAAGCATTGGGTGGTGCATGGACAGAGTCTGATGTCACCAACTGAACAAAGTATAAATTGACCTTTAGACCGAAAACCTCAGGTCGGGCTAGTGGTTGATTTGCAACATTGCTGCCAGTAAACACAGTGAAAGAGATATAGGAAATGGTTTTATTTCTAACTGAATGCAGCAAGTCACAGAGAGAGCTCTGCAAGGCAAAGCTGTACACCACACACGATGATTTTAAATTCCACACTTTTCCCACGGTAAATTATCTATGTGGAAAGTAGTTGTACAGTATAAGAATGAAATTTTTAGCAGAAAAGATGGTGAGGAGTGGTATCTCAGTGAGTGTATTTGGAAAACTTCTGGATCTATGGAGATTAACCTTACACCCAAAAATAATAATGGTGGAGTTCTCTTTTAAAGTGATAGGGTCCTTTGACAGAAACTGAACTGATTAGTGTCACACATACTGTGTGTTGTTGTCCGCTGAATACATATAAAATACAGAAAAACAACAGCTGCTGTGAAACAATATTCATTTTGACAGGGATTTTCATTTCAGTTTTAGTCTTTTTAGTCACTGATATATTTTTTTAATGTCAGATTTTCATCATATCATAATGCCTGCCATGTTTCCCCCTCTTTACATTTATATTGAAGTCATGAACATTTACATTGGATTTGCATTTGTAGAGTTCATTATATTTTGAGGTTCATTTTTAAAGACTAATGTTCAGCAATAGAACACTTAATGAGACATAAATGCCACACATTTTATGACTTCAAGGCAATCATCACACTGGACTTCATTCAGAATGCATATTGGATG
Organism: Lamprogrammus exutus; assembly: GCA_900312555.1. Taxonomy (NCBI): domain Eukaryota; kingdom Metazoa; phylum Chordata; class Actinopteri; order Ophidiiformes; family Ophidiidae; genus Lamprogrammus; species Lamprogrammus exutus. The sequence continues at coordinate 4,499 of OMOW01065894.1, forward strand.
CCACAGAGATTTCCTCCATGGTTTCCCTTCCCTTTGGTGAAAATGAATGGGTCTAATAGCGTTTCATTTCTACATGCCACTTTCCAGCAGATGGCAGCTCCATGTGAGGCTTAACCAATCATAAACAGGTAAATAATGCAAGACACTTTGGCTGAGAGGGCTTGTTGCAGTGAGGGGGAAAGAAGGTGACAGGAGGCCTGTGTCTTAGCCAAACAGGATCAGCTAGAATGCTGCACCAGTCCTGATCCCACTCTATAGCAAATTCTTCCATTTAACTGATTTACATATTAATAGAGGTCATCCCATGTTGGAGTAATCAAGACACCATGTTTGCCCATGCTGACAGGAATATTTACTGATGATTCCTTATTGAGGGTTTGGCCTAAGGCTATTATGACACACTGCGGGATGCCAGCAGAGGTATTAATCAAGTTCCTCACTGATCAGAGACCAAAGCTGCCTCCCAGACTGCAATGGAACAATATGCCCCCCTTGACATAAATCATTAACTCTATCTTCAGGTGGTCCTTCAAGCTTATTTACTTTTGTCTTCACGTCTTTTTCATGTAATTTGATCCACTTCAAATGCAAACTTAGTGACAGAAAATCCTGAAATAGAGATTCATACAATTTTAAAAAAACAAAAAACTATTAGTGATTAACACATGCCAAGATTATGCGTGTAAGATTGTCTGCACATTTTGATTAAAACAGGTTTAACAGGTTTGTATTACATCTTACCTTTTTTTCCTTATCAAACCGAGTGAGTTTTACCCCCACCAATGAAGTTATACTGTATGTTCACGTGTCAGTAGTTTTATTTTGTTACGTCCCCACAATTGCAACTACATTAATAAACTGCATAAACATACGACCAGACAGCGCTCTGTGTTGATCGGCCGCTAATTAGTCTGTTGCTGTCAGGATGCCAGCACCTGAAATAGTGTCTCGATCTCACCCATAGTCGTCCTGCTGCTTGTGGACTCCAATCTCAATGAACAAAAGCATATTTATCCCATGATAGACTATCAGTTGTTGCAATTCGGTGAGGATCCAGAGGGGGCACACTGATGGAATTGCTGCAGAGTAAGAAATGGAGCAGACACATTAATGAGTAGCTGAAAGGATGCTGATTCATTAGTATACAAACGGTTTGATATAGTTTCCAATATTCTGCCCTCATATATGTGAATGCGTTGGACAAAATATTAGAAACAGCACCACTGACTATGATAGCCAGAACAATTACCATTTTGGTTACCATGGGCATCTTTTAGTGATATCTGTATTTGTGTCAATGAAATCTTGTTATAAGTGTAAAAAACACAGAAGATGGAGAGAAGGCAATGACCATGTAGACTTTTCAAGGATGATGTTTTGGTTCAAGGACGACACACCGCAGGAGGGCAAATAACTTCTTGACATTGAATCACTCTCCTTTCCCATGAAGAAAATATTATGTTGGCTGTCTTGACAGAGACCTGTGGCTTGAGGATGATTGGATTGGACTTATGTATGAAGAAGCAGATGGTTGTCATGTTGAGGGGGGTCCTTCTAAATGAAGGAGTAGATTTACAAGGTAGCAGTTATCGTCCATTCTCTCTGGATCTGCAAATGTAAAATTATTGAGATAAGCAAAGCAAGTTTGACAATGATGCATGTGAATTATGCAATAATTAATCCAAAAGGAGTATTTCTGATGAAATATGTCGGCTAGACTTGCACATGATGGTTGCGATGACATGTACCGCAAAGATTAGAAAATGAACCATGTCGTCTATTTTGCTTAAAGGCTCAAGATTAGTCAGTGAGACTTGATGAGGTCCTTTCAATTGGTTTAGAACTCTAATTTAGGAATTATTTTACCCTTAATTACCCAGAGTAGGAACTACATGGTTCCTTCAGTCCTTACTTCCTTGCTTGCATTTGCATTTGTGTTTCAAGTAGTAAATGTAGACTGCCTCATAATTTCCACAACACAAACACACAACTTACCTTCTGGTGACAATTACTCGGCAAGAGGCTGCATGCTACAACAGAGACACTGAGTCATGGTCTGAAATCCACGCCCACCGGGGCGGAAATAGCCGAAGTGAATCATTGTGACCAAGTAGTTTATCAACTAAACGCCTGTAGAAAGAGATGTCAAAGGACTATTTTGGTAGCCTGTACCTAACAGAGAGAAATGGGTACCTAGAGAGGCTCAGTATAGTTGGACTCCCTCGATGTTCCCACTGAATGGCCAGAAGTGACTGCTGTAGTGTGACTACTACAGAAGTAAATACTGTCAAAAAATGCTTCAGCGACTTACAGCAAAACAGTAATCCTTAAATTGACAATTGGGTAACTTATTTGACTTTACAAAATGGCTGCGGCGCTCATAAGCATATGAAGTGTTAGGATCCAACAGTTTTCCCTCTCTTCCAGCTGACGCCTGACGACTTGTTGCTCAGATATACTTTTCTCTACTGTGTTGCGGTTCAGGATCTTATAAAAACTCAGCTCTTGTTTTTTGAACTTGTGCATAGTGCATCCCACCTTATTACAACGTTGTGGCATTTCCATGCTCTACGCTCGGAGCTACCATCACACGAAGTCAATGACAGGCGGTGGAGTGGAAAACTGTCTCTGTTGCCTAATGTGTGTGTCTAATGAGTAATTCTGGTAAACATAGTAAGATCTGTTTGTTTTGCTTTGGCCTAAAACAAATACAAGTATTCATACCTGGTGAAGCTTGAGTTTGAGGTGAGGTGAGGTTTGGCTTGCAAGTTCCACCCAGCAGCTCCTGAAGAGACAAAATGGTTCCTGGGTCAGTGGTGCAAAACAAAGGAAAACTACCTGGTTCTTGACAAAGTTTCTGTGGTGTATAAGGGGCTATGCAGTCATGAGTGGCAAGCTGTGCATCTAAACAAGCTCCAAGAACAGGACCTATAGAGTAGATTTTGTATTCCAAGAAAACAAAAACAACACAGACTAACTGTTCACAAAATGGACCCCACAGTTTCTCTGGCACAAACATATTAATAATGCATGAAATGTGTAAAAATGCACGGAACCTGTCTAAATAAACCCGGATGCAGAAGCAGCTTCCTTGTTTTTCAGATGTCTGTACTTGCTGACTCCTGCAGTGTATCACAACAAACACTCAGGATTGAAACATGGAGCCTCTGGAGTGTGAAGAGAAAATGCTGTAGAGTTTTGATAAAATCAACAAGAAAGTGGAAGTGCATCTCAGCACTTGTGATAGAAAACAATCACCTTCAGAGACTACCACATAAGCACACCATTAGGCTACATTTTATATAAAAATACACCTTTCTTATCAAACCAAATCATCAAAGCTTGAGCTGCACCAGAGAACAGGGACACCACAGAATCACACTGTTTGCCTGAATGAAATTCAGATGTTGGATCTCATGTGTAAGGAAATAATACATTGGAAAACTGGTCTCCTATCTAACCTTGATGTCCTGTGGTATCAGACAGTCAAGCTGGTAAACAGAGGAGTGGGGTGTGCAGTTTGGACATGAATGTTCAATTTGTTTTTATTATTCAGTTTTCATTATTTGCAGTCTGGTCTATATCGCACACAGAGTACATTGCAAATTTCCCCATCGTGGGACAAATAAAGGATTATCTTATCTTATCTTATTAGTGATGTAAATACAGACTCAATGGCTCTCCTGAATCAATTAATTCAGCTTGGTTGGGATTAGTTTTGAAGGATATTTGCTTCACAGATATTTTGTCATTTATGTCTTATTGAAGGACATTAAATACTGTTGCATTTCTAAATTCCACTCATTCCCTCATGGACCGGCTGCTTCTCTGCTGGTTTGATGGTTAAACTCAGTCAGAATCTGGCCTGTGACAAGTCGAAGATGAAGAGCTTTCAACTGCCTCCTCAACAAAGAGTGGTTCAGTTTTCATAGTTTTTTAGATTTAGTTTTTACCAAAAAAATTGTTCTAATTTAGTGGATCATTAAAAGCCAACTCATCAGTAGAGTACACAGTGTGAATGGTGCAGAAACAATTATTTCGGCAGTTAAGTTACAGTCAAGACTTTTATCAGAGACATTATTCAGTGCAGCTGTTGGCAGCTCTGAGCTTGAAGTCATGAATTAATTTGTAATTCATATTGATGGATTTCACAATTGAATGCATTCATAAAGACTTACAGTATGTAGGCCTGTTCAGATATGCCCACACTGAGAACATTATGGAGTCTCATCTTTTTTTTCTCTTTGTCTTCTTTAAAGCTTTGACCTTACTTGGAAAAAACAAGTTTAATATTTCCTCCAAGATTTTATTCTTACACTTAATACATTATCTCTGGTAGTTCTCTCTGAAGAAAAACTATCACAACCATTATTGTTATGGATCAATTTGAGATTACAAGAGTAATTACAGCATTGTTTCCTGAAGTGGGTTTTAAATTCCAGTATCTGACTTCAGGTAGCAAGTTGCAGAATGAAAATGAGACAGTTAGACTGCAGCAGCCGGCAATATAATCTTCCTCAAACAACAGGCATCTCAATTGACGACCGTGAACACGGTGATAAGCGAATAAGGCTGTTGCCACCATGCCAATCAGACGCTGTAATAAAGATAGGTGAGACCGACATGAGATTCCAAAATGAGATGTCTACCGCCTGAACATCCGGAGGCCCACTCCTGCAAAATGCTTGCTGGCATGAAAGTGAGACTCTGTGCTTTTATTAAAGGTCTGAGTCATCTTCTGACAAAATGCAAAATAGATATGTGAGTGGGAGTCGATGTGTCTGTCTGTTTCCTGGTGAAATTCAGGCAGCAAAATCTTTCTGGAAAGCTCATATCTTTGTGATTTAAATTTAAGTCCAATAGCATGAAAAATACCCATTTCTGAAGTGGGAATTAAAAATGTACTTTTGATGTATGTTTCACATCACCACACCCTTCAGTACAGTCCAAATGTCTAAAATACATTGTGGCAAAAGCAGGTACATGGCCATACACTAATGAATTATGTGTAATTTTATATTCTATATTGATAATTCTCCCACCTGACTGCTTTTTACATTGAATCTTTCTTTTTGAATCTTGATCTACTGCACAAATTATTTATGTAAAACAAAAATGAGGACACACAAATAATTAAGTGTTCCACCAAATATCAGCTTAATATTGCTGTGACTATCACTTAAGATTATATTAATGTGATATGTGTAACTTATCCATTTTTAAACATTATAGGTATTACAATAAATTACAGCATTTCACATAACCACACACACACCAAGTTTCTTTTATCATTATGTATCAATTGGCTTATCTGAACCTGCTGTGGATGAACGTTATCAGCTTGGCCTATCACATTGTCATAGATGTCCTGGCTCTCATCTTCAGAAAGGAACGGAAAAGCTTTAAGTCTTGAGTCTACAGCAGAAGAAATGTAGAGCGTTTCCGTTTCGGTCACAGATGCGTATCACCTCTGCAAATCTCCACAGATTGCCTCTTCGATGTCCTTAATGATCTGTATGTCTCCCAGTTTGTGCCAGTTATGCATGAGCTGTGCATGTAAAGGTGCAATAACTGTAACGTGTGCACAAAGCACTTGATGTGTACAAAGCCGGCCAACCAAGCAGCAATGGACATGTTAGGCGCATTACTCCTCCACTCCTCGACTGCACTCGCCAGCAGATCTGCGATGTTGCTTCTGCTATGACTTTCATGCATGGCTCTCGTCTGCAATACATGCGAAACCAATTTCCATTCATCAGAGACGTAGTGAGAGGTTATCATCACATATGATTCCATGGCTCTAGATGTAGGAATCACACACTGGGGCAACTCTTTTGGCATTACTCAGGGATTTGTTGTGTTTCCAGAATATCTTATTCTGGTTTTGCACAGTTTGCAAAATGTATTGGTCATGTCCAATTCCTGGCAGTCTAATTTATTTTTAAAACCAAAATGAGGCCATACATTTGCCTTAAATGCTGCGGGTGCATCTTGAATTTTCCCTGCCATGTTGCAGATCGAAACGAAAGAGGAAATGGTGAACGTTTAATTTAAAATCAATGCTAGGGGTCAGAGTATCAATACAACATCGTACAAAATACAAGTGCAGTGTATTGAGAAATCAATATATTGGCACACGTGTTCGCCACGTTTTTGCCAGGTATTGCATCTTGCAAGCACAACATCATTTCTAGCACAACAAATGCTTCAAACGAACGCAGGATAAAGATGGCAAGTATAATCCTGACCTCTGTTACCTGATCAGTCCTCTTTCCAGCAGTGGACAGCAGCTGATTCCAAAAAAAGCAGATGTGATAAGTCACCTGTAAACTTAAAGCTCAGCAACAAATGAGTTACAACTGGCTGGTAAAGACAAGCAAGCACCTCACAAGATAAACACTTGATAGCTTTGTCAGGATCTGTTGGAGATGACAACAGAAACTAAAAGTAGAGTTTTGTACAGAAACCTGCCCATTGAGTTGCTTCCCTGTCGGCTGAATGTGTAAGGAAAATGTAGCCAATTAAATTCGACAATCAATAAAAATGGTATGGTGAGTGTGACAGTGAGCTTGCTTTGGAGTTCTGCCATAAAAATCAATCAATACAGCTTTTCAAAGTGATATTTGAAATATTGCTTAATTTGCAAAAGAATATGACCAAAAATGCTACTACAAGAATCCAGGGTTTAAATGTTACCTGCGATGTGAGGGACGTGGTGTCTCTGTTCAGTTGTCTTTTGCCAAGCATGCAGCTGTTCACAATAGGCAACTTCAAGGCTTTTTCTTTGAATTCTCCCTCCTACTTGCAGCTGAAGGTCCCTGAGCCCACGTGTGAGGGGAGGGAAACAGCACAGAGACATTGTGGATGCAGTAGTGAAAAGAGCTGCTCCTTTGGCCATTCGATAAAGCTAATTTGCACGCTGACCGTGTTAGACCTTGCCCTGGTCACATTTGCATTTCACAGGTGGAAAATGCTGTAACCTCAGCCTTGACACATCAATACTTCTTTGTTGCTAAGTATATAGTCCTGTCCTCTGGCTCATTCAGTAACAGGTAGTCTATGCCTGAACACCCAATAGAGTGAAGATGAACTGAAACATGTATGCCATCTTTACCAAATCCTCTTTCTCTCATCTAATCCATAATGGCGTTCACAGGCCATTTGATTAAGTAATTAGTAGAGGTCAAAGATACGCTTTGATTAATAAAAAATGCAATCAAACCAACAATTATGAAAATAACATTGGGACGTTTGCTGTTAATGGGTCTTAAAGGGAGTAATTGCATTGAGGAGCACGGCACAATTACATACTGTGCTGTAGCTCCAAGATCATTATCTCAGTCTCATTATCAAACCTGTTTATGAGTCTCCTTGGTTCTTTCTGTGTTTTGGGCCCTGGAAGTTGAAACATGCTGAGAAATAACTGGGCCATCATAAAGATGTCCAGTTACAACCATGAGAAATGATGCGACTGCTATTCAATGTCATTCTTCAAATAATGTCAACTAGCTGAGACCCATCAAAGGAACTTTCAAATCATATTTCCAGTCTCCCTTTAATTTTACATAAAAGTAAAAAATGAATCTAAGCCTCAGCAATGTGAACACTGGGCAGAGGACTTAAAAATATCCAGGCAAGGTGTTTCACATATTACCATATTAAGAGGATTATCAGCACTGAGAAGATAAACAAGACAAGGCCAGAGGGATGTGGTGAGCTGCGAGCTTATCTGCAGCAACGGGAAATGTATTCAATCTGTGTACTTTAGCATCTGTCTTTTGAAAGCATATTTTCACCTTGGTTATGAAATCATGTCATCATTTTTAATTGAAATGCATGGGATAGCCTCTGCGGGGGTAATTGCACTGGGTAGGAATGATGTCCTGGCTGGAAAATATAATCCTCTAAATTCCTTCAATCTGTAGAGGGAATTTGCCCTGCCTTTTTGATCTACACTCTAATAATGGACAGAATGCCTGTCCCCGCACTGACAGTATATGCCGCGTAGATTTTCAAGATTCAACTGAACTTGTGTGTAGATTCGGGAAGATAAAGTCAGTGAGAGTTGTAGAAGATTATATCCTTTACCTTCGTTTGTCAGAGATCACGTACGTCTTCTCTTTTGTGCATCTGAGGGTACAAACTCAGTTTCTGCATCAGTTCAGGTTTTCCCCACATCAGCTCTTTGGGTCATTAGATCATCTTTAAATTCACACCACATAGTGTCAGAGCTTCACTCAGGATTTCCAGTCCTGTGTGATTCTTCTGTGGAGACAACGCAGGATGCATGGGAATCATCTTTTCAACCGCTCTTTGACCCGTTTGAAGTCTACAGGTCTGTGTATTTCCACCGCGGTATTGCATGAACTTTCGCTGAGGCAGTTCAGTGTTTCTGTATCATAACACAAAGAAAGTAACAGCATATATTTACTGTAAGATAGACCATGGATGTGGTCTTCATCTCCACAAGACTCCTGGTGGGTTTCTATTATTTATAGTTATTTCATTACAAACTCAAAAATTGGAGATACAAGGTTGTTCACAATGTGGTGATGAAAAATACTGTATCTGCCATTTTTGTGTACTTTTCACTTAGCTAGATGTAGCCAAAACAAAAGATCTGATTGCGTAGTTCAAAACAACTTCCTCTCCCTTCCAAAACTCCATAATGAATGGAGGAAATGTTGACATTGTTCACAATTACAAATACCTTGCAATAAAAGTCAAGAAGAGCAAGCAACACACACACATCCTCAGAGATGTAGCAAGATCATGTCTACCATTATTGCTCATTCACTGAGCTTACTGTCATCCTTCTCCGTAGCCTGATTCACTTCCATCAGTACCAAATACAGGAACCACCTCCGCACTCTATGCACCTTCTATCTACAGGACAGTATTAAAACTGCACACATAAGAGACAACAATAGATGACAGATGTATGAATAAAAGTGTATTATTGATACATTAACACATACCAGATACTGTGACAGTCTGACAGGGAGCATTCTTCAGACGTAGTAGCTTTAAATGTGATACTTCAGTACATTTTAGGGCTAGTATAAGTTACTTTTACTTTAGTAGAAATTTGAATGTAGAACTTTTACTTAAGTAAAGGATTTGAGTAGATCTGCACCACATATCATGTTGGACAGATGGACAGGGACAGCACACACACACACACACACCCTCCACGTCCACTCTATCCTCTGTGTTGTCTCTGTGTGACAGCTACAGATATAAAATAGGTTTATTGTTCAATTGAAGCCAATCCTTCAAGTCCTTTTTACTGCTGTGTCATATTATAAACCCATACGCAGTACATTGTCTTATTTAATGTACACGGTTTCAGAGTCCACTTGTTCAGTTTGACACTTTGCCATTCTTGATCAAATTGATTGATATCGAAAGTTAAACAGCAGGGTAAAGTGCACAGCCAATAATCACAGCATGCACAACCTTTTTCACCTCCCTGGGTCTTTAGGATGCCCTGCCACAGCTATAAAGAAGACTGTAAAACAACTGCTGGACCCTGCGACCTCTCGCCGGAGACAGTTCACAGCGCTGACTTTCTCACCTAGTGGGCACAGTTTTTGGTTTTTTTTTTTATCTCCACAGGCAACCTTGAGAAACGAATAGCAAAACTGAGAGACCGAGGATGAGGAGGGAGGACGTGACAGAGAGACAGAGGCAGACAGAGAGCAAAATAAAGTGTGAGAGCAGAGAGGAAAGAAAAGAGGAGCTAGAGGAAAGAAAATGACTTGGCAGCCACCCAACTGGATCATTACCTTCTGCTCCGCAAATGTGATGTAGTGGAGAAGGTGAAACTGATAGTTTGGAAATGAAAGGAGCACGCTGGACTGATACTCAATCATTACCAGCACTGCACCATGGCAGATAGCAGCTCTGGGCTTCAAGGTGTTCTGTGCTGATGTTCACTGGAACAGATCGACAACCTTGTTCTCCACCTCCAAAAGGAGGCGAGTGGCATGAAGTGATTACTCTGCACACTTTGTAACTGTCCGCTAAGCGCTTTGGCCAGGCAAGAAAATCTTTGCACTCTGTTTTCCTTCTTTCACTTCAGTTTGAATTATTGGTGCTGCACTGTACATACAAAAACGTGGACATATTTGATTTAATTCTATAATTCATATACTTTTATTTAGCTAAATGTAGGCTGTGTTATCCTAGTAATTTATTTAACAGATTTTTATGGAATTTGGTGGAGAGGTGGGTCTTAGCCCAAGGAACAATTGGTTAGATTTTTAGGCAGATGCAAATTCTTTAAACTTTATTTCTGGAAAATAAATCGGACCTGTGTGTTCCATGATAGACTATCAACAGGTGATATCTGGTTTGGATTTGGATAACAATGTGGATGCGGTGATCAGGAATTTTCAGAAAGGAGCTAAATTTATCCAGTAATAGCCGTATGCCTTGTAGGGCTACAAATATGCAACTACCACCATCATCCAGCAGAGATTGTGCTGAACAGTTATCAAATTATCAATTGCCATCGATATTTCATGAACTAATAAAGATAGAGATATCATTCCAGTTGCTATAGGTAGGTTTTCAAGGTCAAGGAATAAGATGGAAATGATTATTTTTTGATTATAACCATGCCTTTTGTGTATGTACTTGTAAACAATGTATACTTCACACATCAAAGCTGTTTATAACCATTCAGGGCATGTATTCTTGGTCAAGGAATCAGACAAGTCAAATGTACAAAGGAATGCATATTTTTGGGTGTCATGGCAAATTAAGCCTCTTTCAAACATGCAGTGTTACCCTTAAATGTTCAGGGTCCTGCATGGGGTCATGTTTGAATGGGAGCAGGGGTCGATATTCAGGGTGAACTGATCCTCCAATCTCACACCTCAAGACCATGTATCATTTCAGGATAAGGCTGTGTTGTGAATGAAAGCAGTAAGATTGCAGGCAAGCGCCCATCAAGGGCCCATTAAGGCCCATCTATTGCCCATTTATTGCCCATCTATTGCCCCATCTATTCCTGCATTGTTATGCGTGTGTGAAAAGGCGCAAGACAGCAATGTGCATGAATGTAGCTGCATGTGTGAATGCTGAAAAGCAGTAGCGGTGCCTGAAAGGTTCAACCAGTAAATTACATGAAGCTATGTGTGAAAGGGGCTTTAGAGAGAAATGTTCAGCCTTGGTGGAGGTGTGTGCTCTCTGAGTGCTTTCTTTGTTGGTGATGTGGTATACACTGTATGTATATGTTATATGTCTTTGGCTTGCTCAGAGATGGTATTTA
>OMOW01065954.1:1365-11538 GCA_900312555.1 Lamprogrammus exutus
GTTTGGTCCAGATATGGAAATATTTTAGAAACTACAGGGCCTCGAACCCAGGACCCAGTAGTTTCTAAAATATTTCCATATCTGGACCAAACTGCACCGATTAATAGTATGTATATATAGATGTACATATATACAATGTATATACACAAAACACCCTGTCTTGCAACGTTAAGAAGCAATTAAAACATTTATGGATACGCCCCTGGATCGGGATCAGGATTTCGTTGTTTCTTCCCTCGGCTTAGCCCAACTCTGCCACCAAGTTTAATCAAAATTAGTTATAATGTTTTCAGTAATTCTGCAAAAATCCAACCTACCAACCAACAGATGAAAACACAACCTCGTTGGTAAAAGCAACACAGATAGGAATTAGAGCAAATGGAGGAGTCTGACCTTTTGGCAGAGGGTTTGAGGGAAGACGAGCGTGTTGGCACAGGCACGGACCGGCTTCTTGAATCAACCTCGGCCTCACTTTTTGACCGTGGGACGCCTTTCACTGAAAGCAAGCACATCATTGTCAACAGGCTTCGTCATGATAACGCTCAGTTGAATTAACGCATGCATTAAAATGTAACCCATGTTTAATAATAAACATGGCCGTCCATCCTGAATGTCTTAGGATGGATTCTAAAACTCACCCTCCTCCAAATAGTAAAAAGGAGTGGAATCATCATCTAAAAGGAGGAGAAAAACGGGACAAATTGAATCAGATTGAACCCATTTTTAAAATATTTATCTATTACTAATATAAGTAACATGACTTAAATGCTCCAGTGGGATTGAAATGTTTCTTAAGTGCCTCACACCTTCCATTAGGTCATTACATGTTCGCCAAACACGATCAAAGTGTGCTTTACAGGAAGCATTAGTGAGCTAAAAACAGATCTAAGCATCGATGAGCATGAGGGGTTTGAATAAGTAATGACTTCAAATGCAAACTGGGCAAATCCGCCACATTTAGAATGAATTAGTATCACAGCTTTTATGTGAGACAGCACAATCAGAATAACATCAATCACAACTACACATGGACAGAATCATGTGATGCCCAGACTGAGAAATGCAGATAAACATAAATAATGATGTAACCCATGTGCATGATGCATGTAAACAACCCTCCCTCTCCAGCATAGGGGGTTGATGATAAATGACTTTATTTTGCCCTGCGTTTCATCTCTCAGACATTCTTTCCCCTCAGGCTCCATAGAAATCCTGCCTCTTGCAGTTTCATTAGCAGATCCAAACCCAAACAATGGACCCACACCTTTTATACAGCCAATAGCCTTTTGTAACACAAACCTAAACATATTTCGGAAGCCTGTTAGGAACAGCGTATTTCTCCTGAGAGAATCAACTGAGGGCAAAAATAGTCATTCAACCTTAACGCAAAAGTCTGCAGCAGCACCTAGCGGCTAAAGTGAGACATTACATCCAAGTATGGTGAAACGCCGATCATGCTTCATGTTCGTATGAATATCTGTTACAAACCAAATATTTGATAAATCAGCAGACTGTGGCATCTATTTCAGATGCTAAACAGCAAAAGGACAAAAGACATTAAAAGATTGTTAAGTCTTGTTACGTAGAATGGCACTACAAGGTTTCGTGCATCATCCAAGTCAACATTTTAACCTTAAAGTATCATAGTACTCTAAGAAAAACTAACCACATTTGTTAGGCTATTAGGGGTAAAATTAGCATTAGTGCCACTCAGGCCATTAAATCCAAACTCCATGCTGGTTTGTCCTTAGTTACTTGAGGAAATCTGCACGAAACCTCTATTTCAATCCTAAGGTGGGAAATTATGCTCTGCATGGAGTGGGCATTCGAAAAAAAGATTAGTCCAAATCCTTTCAAATACTTTGTGTGTTTTTGCACTTGCCTTGTGGCCAGCTGCAACAGATCATAGACTATGTGAAAGTATTTGAAAGGGCCCAGGATGGCTGCAGATTAGTAAAGCCAATGAGAGCGGAGCTGTTACTGCCAGCGGATACCTTTTGATTTCATGTGAATATCATAGTTCTCAGGGAAAATGTAGGTGGGGCGGTAAGGGTTTTCCTCAATAGCTTCTGAGCACGGCAATGGAGAGACAGAACACAGTGTGACTTCACATACAAACACAGAAAGAAACACAAAGACACCAACACAGATACACAACAGGCGAGATTTGATCAAACACACAAAGGAGGCAGAATGTAATTATGTTAACCTCTCTTACCGGGTATTCTGTGTATCTGTTTGAACATGGTCTTATACCAGTCTTTGGACTTTTCCGTGTTCTGAAATGAAAATGTGGACATAATGTAGTCAAATTAAGAACCATTTCAGCTTGGTGACTTGTAAGTAGCAGCAGTTGGAGCAGTATTGGTTTGACTCTGATAACTGCCTTTAAAATCAAATTGATCTCATCTGAAACTGAAAATCTATTCGAGACACATGTACCACATGAATGAAACACAATGAAATCTGCAGTGTGGAGCTGTAGTCTTCATCTGAGAGGAAGTTTTGTTGCTCACCCGTACAGGCACAATGGGCTTGTTGAGAGGAGAGAGGACAGGGGAGTGCAGTGAGAGCCGCAGTCTCTTCCCGTCCATGTCAGGGACCGGACTCACAGAGTCTCTCCCTGGATCGGGACTTTTGTCCCTTTCTGGAGTTGGATCTGTGAAACAAGAAAAGTAAAGAAAATGTTTATAAAACCACTGTGTACGCCGCACTGAACACAAGTATGCAGCAAATGTCTTGTGCTGAAAGGATTTGGAAAGAGTTTGTGTTTTCTAATAGCACTGCTTTGGCTCTGTGGCCGATTGTTAAACTAACACTGATATGTTATCACTTATTATGACAGACAGCATAATAGGGGTTGCATAAAAAACAAGTTATACAATCCCTATAATGCACAAACAGGTCTATCATGACAATGTGATGAGCATGAAAAAGAAACAAACAAGGCCATGGGTCAAATGGTCAAATCATTCTATGTGTATGAACTGAACAGTCTCCAAGGGTTACATGCTGCGTTTCATGTGAAAAGGGCATTTTGTTCCATATTTATGTATGTTTCATGGTGAGAAATGTGAATAACCTTAACACAATAATACATTTCTCATTTGTGAGAAAAAATGCAAGGACAATGTCACAAGTCCTGCCTTTCATGCACAGAATTAATGCTTTTTGTGCAAGAAACATAATGTTTTGTGACACAAAATAGCTGCTAAGTGTCACAAAACTGAATTTCATGTATGAAAAAATACATTTCATGCTAAAAAAAAACCAAGTCCTACCAAGTGTGTTATGAAGTACATTTCCTCCAAAATCTTCATGCTAATTCAACATGCTAATGATATTCTATTGATATTCCTTTATTTATGTTCAGTTTTCCACATTTCATGGTACAACTGGTGCAACAGCTTGTGCACATGCTGCATGTTGTGCCACTATATGTACATTTGCTGACACAAAATGTTGTGCATGAAATCAGAATGTGAGGCACAAGCTGACTTTTTAACATTTTCTTGTAAGTCTGTAAGCATTTTGGTACTCATGGTAGCCATTAATGTAAACCATGTTGTGGCCAGATTAGGTACCAACAAACCATGAGGATGAAATCCAGTTTGACCCAGGTCTGCAACTGTGACAAATTAGAGATTACATAAAGGGGAAAGGGAAACAGAGCATGAGCTGCGGGGAACTCAATTGCCCAATCATTATTTTCTGAACATATTAATCACATGTATATTTACATCAATGAATAAAAAGTTTTACTTAAAAATGCTAAATAATTTTGAGTGTTTTGTACTGATAATAGGTCTGTTTGCCCCTGTGCTTGCAATCAGTCATGATGAAAGCAACAATTTACAGCATCAGAAAACAATAATTAGTAAGAAATCATTTATCATTGTGAATGGCCGCATTTTTATTTATAGTTTTGCAACTTTGGTGCTCCGACAGCTCTATTTACAGCTCTATCTACATTTGAATCGCAGATTGAGAATTTAATTCATACATCAAATAAATGATCCATTCAGCCTCTGAGCAGAGTGAGATATTAGTGTTGAACCAAATGAATGTTCCAATGTTTTTAACACGGTGACGCATTAAACATGAATCATTCCCTTCATGAGGCCATCTGCAAACACATTTAGCCTGCTGTGTCAACTGCAGAGGCAGCAGCAGGGCGAGAGCGACAGATGGTTCATGACAAGAAATGGAATAATATTGCTGCTGCTGGATGTAAGAGTGGAAAAATACATGACAGATATCTGCTGGGCTTCATCAGTGCATACCTTCCAAATGAGAAAGATGCTTTTGCTGCTCTGTAGTGAGAGAAGGAGGAAGCACACAAGGACATGACAGTGAAATGAGACAAAGATGCCAAAGTGTGACAGCGATGACTACTGGATCACAGACATGACACGGTTAGATGCTCTCCAGTTCAAAGTATCATGGTGCTGATAAAATGCCACACAGACACATAGCGACAGGTCTAGAGACATCCCCAGCCCACAGTCTGCGAGATCGAGTCCCATTCCCCACTACCCTACTTACCCTGGACAAGCAAAAACAGAAATGAGGAATTTCACTCCATAATTTTTCTGATCTTGACTACATCTCTGTGGACTTTGGATCATCATCCTGGATCAGGGCTCAGTTGCTATATCCTAAATCTTTGCTTGTCTCTTTGTAATTTGCCTGAATCCCCACCTACAGCTCTTACTGCCCACCTCATCATTTGGGGAGAGGGGTTTTTAGTGAGTTTTTCCTTCTCTTCTTTGAGAGTGGGGGCTAGGTCGGTGGCTTCTGTAAAACCCTTTGAGGCTCTGTGTGTGATATTGGGCTATGCAAATAAACTCTGTCTTACCTCTGTTGTGTTGCAGCAGGACTATAGTGGGATTGACCGAGCTGGTGCAGGGATAGACAGAGCTGGAGGACGACGTGAAGCAGTTCTGAATGTCGCCGTATGTCGGAGCCTGATTTTCTTTTACGCTTTCAGGTAAATCGGCCTGAAAATTGACAGTATTTCCCATTCAGAAACAAAAATATGTATACTGTGTAGATATTTCAAAATAAATGTATCAACTTTTTTTCTTACAGTAAAAGCCAAACAAAGATGCTCTTTAATGTGGTGGAAGTAAACCTACCTGGCACTGAGTGTTGTTTACCGGAGGTAAATCAGAAGTGCTGTCGCTGCCTCCCTCAGCCAATCCTGCTTTTGAGCTGTCTCCATTAATCTGGTTTGTCCATTCACCTAAAAAGAGTCCAGAACTCCCTCAGTTTGGCAGCCAGTGCAGCCCGACTATAAACACTTGCAATAGCAGCAAATTACGGCATTCCTCTGACTTACTAAAACAAAGCTAGAAAACCAAAACAGCTGATTGCCGATCAAATTCATCTCCATTTCATTCCGCAGGGCGTGAATGCTCGCTTTGGTGGTTTTCATGGGCAGAGATGTTCATAAGCCAGGGAAGGAAAAAAAAAAAAAACTCTCCCACAATCTGTGAACTTTGTTATCAGAACAAAGTGGCAATTCAGTGAGCTGCAAAGGCTGTTTGTTCCAGTGGCCTTTATATTCAGGCTCTACAACAATTAAAGCATCTCCCCAAAAGACTTGGCCGGCCTCCAAGCCAGTCCCAATGTGCTCAGTGCAACAAACAAGCCCACAGTCAAGGCCCCCCTGCTCGAAAGTGCAGCGTGGGCAGGTCTCAACAAAAGAGCTCTTTGACTGACGCACGAAAATATGAGCAATCTCAATATCAAGACTGAATGTGCCAGACAAGACGACGGCGCACACACTTGGATAGTTCTGACATCAAAACTTTACGTTCCAGCAATGTGAAAGTTATCTAAGGAATTTTACATTGGGAGAACATGATGAAATTACAGTAATATTCACACCCTCCATCCATATTCCACAGCAAGACGCCTTTTTTCACAGAGCCACACCACAATCACTGTCCTCTAAATAAACTTCCATGACATTTAGTGTTGTTAGGAAACAACTGTGGCATTCAACATCCCTTTGCAGCATCTTGGATCCACATGGGGGCAGAGTAACACGTGGAAACCCACCCATGACCGCGATCATCAACTGTGCTATTTTAACCGGATCTAAATCGAAGCGGGGTTTACATGTTGCGTGGGTTATCTCAGACTTACTTGGTGTTGCTTCTTCACTGTTGGAGTCCTCATCATCGATGTGCACAAGGGTAGCCCTGAGGGTGACGACACCTTTCCCTTTGCACACTCTGCTGGGATCCAAGTCTGAAAACACGATCATTTAAAATAAGTGCAACACTTCTACACCTGTTCAATCCCAGAATGCACTAATGCTTTGCTTCAGAGCAGCTGGGAATCCAAGATTTTGCCTCCTTATGCTCCAAATGACCAAAATAGAAGAGTCACACCAAATCCAGGCCACCAAATTAATAATATCCCACTGCCCTGTAACTCTAATTGCTATGATAACACTGTCAAGAGCTGGAAATGGAGCAGCTGTAGCTGACATGGGTTGTTAAAGTGAGATCACACTCTTAAAACCTCCTTCTAAGCTCTCTGCATGTACACAGTATGAGGTGTACTGCTGTTCTAGGTGCTGAAAGATTGATGAGACAGTGGGAGATGTCACCTGTGGCAGGAATCAGGTCAGGAGAGCCTTTCATGGTGGTGAGAGGCGTGATCCTGACAGTGCACACTGAACGAGGACCTGATGAGACTGAAACACACACACACAAAGAGAAAATATGTCATAAATATGTCAACATCCATTTTCACCAACAACAACAGAAAATGTGACTTTAAAGACAAAATGCAAAAAGAGGCTGATGTTGAATAATTTTCTACCAATAAAAGCATTAAATAAAACTGTCCATGCGTGACTGTGCATAATTTGTACTTTGTGACCATTTGAATCAAATGCCTGTGAAAGTGGCTTTTAATGGCCTTTAATGTTGAGAAAGTGTCCTCAACCGTGCCAATGGCACCTTCATAATGTAAACTTAATGAGTTAATTAATAGAGAGAGAGAATGACGACTTACTGGGAGTAGGGCTCTCTGTTATACTGCCCTCTTTTGGAGAGCCCTGGTAGAGCAAGACATAATATGGGGGAAGAGGTGTGATATACAGTATAATTAAACATCAGCATGCAGGTATAGGCATATATAGATATAGACATAGGCAGTCCAGTGTACTGATACATTTATACAATTAGGCAAACCCCAATGAAAAGTCACAGATAAATGACCAATGACATTTGTTCTTACCCTAATGCACTGCAGCACAGGAATGTGAATTTAATGTTAAACATTGAGTGACTTTACCTTTTTTTTTTAAATTTTTAAAGCTTTTCAAACTTACTTAATAACAGATAATTGATGCGGAACACTTATTTCAGTTTCTCTGACTTTCATCTGGCAAACCATGGTGGGCAACAATGACAACACCTGCAGACATATGGTATGTTTTGGTATATGCCTCTTGAAAGTTCCCATCAGACGGACTCTGATATTGGTTGTGTAACACGTCAAGTCAAGTCAAATCTATTTGTATAGCCCAATATCACTTATAATGCCTCAAAGGGCTTTACAGGCCCACAACAACAGACAGGGGATGTTTGGTAACGGGCCCAGCAGTTTGCTGCAGTGTCAGTATGCTGCAGTGTGTTTTATAATGGGCTTGAGCACTCTGGCTAGGCAGCAGAAAGCTCCAGAAGAATTGGAGCTGATGCATAAAATGGCTGTAATTGGGGATCACATACAGCTAATGAAATGTTGTGGTACACCTGTGGTTGTGTTACACGCTGAAATGAGATACAGTGCAGCTTAACAGGAGGCAGTGAACTTCACTTCATCTGTTAAAATGTAGCCCGGTACACACAAGACTCCTCATTTTACTCGTGATCAGCTTAAGTTGTTAAATTAATCACAACCTACACTGAAACACTGACTTCTGCAGTTGTATTAGGGAGAGAAAACCTTCTCACTTTTACAGTTTGTTCGACCATTTGATAAAGTACATTTTGACTAACATTATCTTACCTTACTCAAGCATCCCTACCATCTGGTATATTACATACACACACATCCACATACAGTGAATGGCACATTGACTTTAAAGCCCAGACCCAGGCATTTCCTCCCCTCTACCCCGAAGTAAACATGAGAGAAATCAGACCTGACATGTGGGATCATTTTGCAAATTCAACGCCTTCTTAGGCTATATGAATTATGAGACAGAATGTGAGTCAAGAATATTACACAACGAATATATTCTACTGCAAAGCCTGGAAAAGGGAAAAACAAAGT
Organism: Lamprogrammus exutus; assembly: GCA_900312555.1. Taxonomy (NCBI): domain Eukaryota; kingdom Metazoa; phylum Chordata; class Actinopteri; order Ophidiiformes; family Ophidiidae; genus Lamprogrammus; species Lamprogrammus exutus. Next base: position 9,664 of record OMOW01065954.1, read on the forward strand.
GTCACATCAGAGCCCATCTGTGCCATTCATTTCCAATATCATTGTTATTCCTGTGGTACTATCAGCACTATCAGTCAATTATGAAGCCAGGAAAAAAGGATCTAGGATGTTTTTGTTTGCTTTATGTAAAATTAACAGGAATTTCATAACTAAAAGTTCAATTCTGTAGGTGCACTTGGCTGCCTTATGAATTAATGATGGCTTGATTGATGAAAGGTGCCTTAAATTCCAAGTCCAGGTTTAAATACGTATAAAGTCTCATGGATCACTCACTGAATATTGTCTCTCTTCTTTTTTTGTATTAGCAAAATCAGGTGGTCAACTTATTATCATGATCAAAAATCGGTACACGGAACTGATTTATGTAGACAAAATCAACACTTTTCTTCTAAAACTGGGGATTTCCTTTTCTGTTTTTTGTGAGGTCCAATTGGGCTCCTGCTTGCAAAAGTTGAGATTTCGTCGGATTAATTTCAATATTTGAGTTTTAGTTCTTTAAAATTAAATAATTAATCCCTCTGGGGATTCTGGTTTGTTAAGTGGATTCACTGCACAGATTTGATTAAAACGCCACAGAAACTCAACCCTACGCTGGTGCAGTGATATGAACTCTAGATTTCATGTGTTCTCCTTTAAGGGCAAGAAGAGAGAGAGAGAGAGAGAGAGAGAGAGAGAGAGAGAGAGAGAGAGAGTGATAGAGAGAGAGAGAAACAAACATATGCTAATCTGAGCTGCATCAGTGGAGCATGCAAAAGCAACACCAAGGCCACCAGAAAAGTGGCTGTGAAACATTTCCCATCGTTCTGTGAGGCCCCTCATTGTACCCAGCCAGCAGGACAGATTTAAAAAACGTCCCCATTTAAAAGCCAAGAAAAGGCCGGACTTGAGTCAAGACACAAACACACACAAATGCACTCACATATTCTCTCATCTATGCACATCTACACGCAGACACACAATTTTCACTTGACGAATATGAGCTGTGATGATGGAAATCAAAACCACTTCATACATGGAACGTCTCGTATAAGATGCGATTCTTAGCTTTGCTGAAGTTTCTGAGGGACCTTGTGTGCACCATGTTTACATGTGTCAATAAATAAGCCAACCTGTAGAACAAGCGGAGGATTGATGATGCTGGAAACCTCTGCACACACGCCTAAATGGCTGAGGGGAAAATGGGAGTGCATCCAGACAAGCCCCATGGGTACAAGCAAAAAAAGAACCTTTTAAAACATCGTCCTAGCTCAAAGCTGTGGCGTCTCTGAGCAGCAAGAGCCTTTGGGTGTTTATTCCCTCTTTCTCTCCCTTTAATAGAATAGACTAGCTTCCTGACCCCCTGCAATCCCAGAGAGGACACAGCCATGAGCTCACTTTCAAAACCTTTTTACAGACATTCCTTTGAAGAGTGCTTACACTATGCCGAACTGGTGCACGACACAAACTTGACTTCTGTCGTTTCCTCACATGAACACATGATTGTGAACGCAAAAAAAGAGAGATTAGGGAGTATTTCAACCGCTCATTGCAGCGCGTACTGTATGGCAGATAATAAGACGATGAGGACTAGCAGTTGTGTAAACAGACGTGAGTGGAGATCACCCTGTCCATTTTAGGAAGAGATGTCTGAGAGCACAGACGAGGCAAAGAACGCCATCCATCCAAATGGTGAATGAGAGGAGAACGGCATTTGGGCCAAGATAAACATGACGATAAGAGAAGATATTATCACTCGAATCCTTTGAAAACGTAACTTAACTAAACCTACCTCAGTAACGGGGAGGCTGCTCGAAAAAACAAATGGATGAGATCGGAAGAGCGTCGTGTAGGGAAAGAGTGTAGATCTCGGTGGTCGCCGTATCATTACAAAAAAAC
>OMOW01065960.1:2386-12781 GCA_900312555.1 Lamprogrammus exutus
CCTAGCTAGGCTCGCTGAGCTATAAACCTTTAGTCTTAGGGGAAATGTTACTTTCCATATGCACTATACAGCATTAGTTTTGATCTTTTCATACATAATGGGCCAAAGACCTTACATGAAAAGATGCATCTTTTTCAAAGCAGTAGTTTTGATCTTTTCATACGCACTGTACCTGACATGAAAAGATGCTTCTTCTTTACCAAAACAGTGGTCTACTGTGCAGATGAAACAGGGTTGATTATATTCACACAGGCTGAAAGCACTGGGGTTCTCTGCTGATGATGCAACCAGCCTCGTCTGTTGCAGTCAATCCCATTCATGGTGAGACAGATTCACCACTCTGCTGAGACATATCAACTATCTTAGCACATAAAAGCGGTCCGTTTTTTTTTTTTTTTTTACAGCATGCCTCTCCCTGCTTTGCTCTCAACAGGATATGAAAGATGAGGAGATCACAGACAGAGAGGGAAAGAAACCCAAAGCAGACACAATAGGAAAGATTGCTATCAGCACAGCCAGGACCTGCAAGTCTTTGGTAATTCATGACGAATCAGGGAACGTATTTAGCTGCAGCCATTTGAGCACATGCCTAGGCCATTATTGCTCACACAAATAACCAGCAGGGAAGAGACCAACACTACAGAGAGTAGCACTCATTTTGAGTGAAGGGCTAATGAGTGCAGATCTTCTGGAAACAGGCCGACAGACAGACTTCACTGATAAAGGACCACAGCATATTCCATAATTGTTCAAGACCTAAACTCCTTGACTCAATTTGAAGTCAAAATCTATTCTTTACAAAGTCACAAGTATATAGGTCTCATCCATTAGGAGCTGACTGGTATCAGCTAAAAGTAATTACATATGCTTTGATCAGTGGTTTAAAATTTTCTGAATTAAAAAAAAGACCACAAAATGTGTCAAGAACCACATAATCACTCAAACAGTATGAAATGCTAAATCCATCACTGCTGTCATGTCTCCAACACATAGCTGTTAGATGCAGTTTATGTTCACAAAGAGCTTTTAAACCTAAACTTAGGAATTACTTAACCCGGAAGTATCTGGAGTATAAACTAAGTTGATTTCTTCGGTTGTGCTTCAAACATTGTAGAGATGAACGAAAATAGAGAGAGTGATGTCTATAGTGCAACAGTTGCATCGCAGCAAGAGTAAATTGGAGTTTTAGTAAATGTAGAAAGATCAACTATTTTCTCATCCGAGTGTCTCAAGATCTCCTTATCTTAGAAGGCCCGACACCTCTTTGCCAGTTTTATATAGTTTTCAATATTCTTCAAAAGACGTGAAGCCCCTTTCTTACGGTTGTGTTTGTGCCTAACCAAACAGTGATGTTTGGTACAGTGAACCAAACTCAGCAGTTTCTGAACAATGAAAAGTAATTGCCATGGAGTGCATGCTACAAAAAATGGTTCCATTCTGATTCAAAGATAGGTCCTGATTTCTTGGTGCAAAATTAAGGAACATTTCCGAGTTCCTGAAAGCTTTCCTGTCGTAAGAGAGCCACTATGGACCATGAATCTCAGTCCAATATGGACCCACTGCAATCTACACTGCACTGCACTATTGACTGAAGTTGGAACATATGGGACCTGTGTGGGATTCAGTCAGACAAGAATAATAACCATTGGGCTGCTTGTGACGAGGGAGCGCTAGGGACCAATGTTAGAATGATATTAGCCCACAAAGAATTCCATATTTCTTTTTAGATCATGGGCTTTGGGGGGATAATGGATCTATCAGTTTTCTTTATGACTAGTGCTTGAAGTGGAAAAAATAAGTGCCAGTACAACCTTATTGACATGTTGGCATGTATATCAGCAAAGCTTTAAGTATTTTGAATTTTACAGTGAATAAACAATACTACCAGGTGTTTATTTTGTTGAAACTCTACAATGTATTTACTCTAATATGGAGACAATTTCAAAAAGCGCAAGTCACTGTGAAATGTATACAAATGTAATGAAGAACTCTTCTTAGCAGGAGGTGGGCAAAGGGGCCACTTCATGTTTCCAATGGACACACACAATACAGGTAGAAGACAGACATAGAAAGAATGAGAGAGACGAAAGGTATGGAGTTGAAAATTAATCCAGCACACAGTTGCATATTTAAAGTAATTTTTGAGGTGAAGCAACACTTTCGATACTCATACTAAAATGATTCATGTGTTATTTTTAAGACAAAGGTTACATATTTTAACCTTTAGGAAACAGTAGACAGTTGAATTCAATATTTAATTGTAGCATAAATTCAGAAAGCACAAACCACTTTTGGGAGGACACTGTTATAGTTAAATTAAGATATTTACTGAGGAAATGGCACCAGTATGGCCGGAAGATGAACAAAGAACTAAGAAACAGGTCCAGGCAGAGACAAAGAGTGACAGAGATAGAGGCAAAATGAGAGGGAAGCTAGCTAAGAAAGTGGCGATGATGTCACATTGTAAATTAAGAAATTAATTCAACATCTGTTGTCATCTATTATGAAATAATGAAACACAATAACAAGGTTAACTCCTTGATTACCACCAAAGAGCAAACACTAACCATTTTTTAGGGGACAACGCATCAGTGCTGGCTGTGGTCTTGGCTGCCTTAGTCTCACAGGCCGTCCGTGCTGCTGTGAGTTGCATCACTAATGCTAACGGTAACGTTAGCTTGCTGGAGTTCACCTTCTTTTGGTAGTGGTTGTGGTTGGGTAGGACTTGTGTTTCCCCTGACTCTGAACTGAACAGGGGCAAAACCTTCCACGACGCGAGAGCAATCTGACATGGGTCAGGTGCCATCGGCAGGATTGTTGGATGGCCCCGTACCTGGGACTTATGAAAAGTGCCGGCACACAATAAAAAGTTACAGTACTTCAAAATGTAAAATATAGAAGTGCCAGTACTGCATACAGGTAAATACCAGCCCACCTAGAGCATTTTAAAGATTAATATACTACAGATGTACAGATTAACTCCAACTGGATTTTGAAAAGTGGGACATGTCCCTCATAGACACTCAGTAGGTATGTAGCTGTGATACAGAAATGTTTTGAGGTCAAACTACAGAAACATGTGACTGCCTGCTCATTGCACACAGGAGAACTCACGAGAGCCAGAGCAGACCTCCTATCCTCCACATGTAGAGAGCAAACAGGGGGAACTCATCGGATAGCAGAAGGATATGTTGGTCCAAGTTATCCTTGAATGCTTTCTGCTCAGGACCCATCGGCATCCTACCTCGTACTTCGGATTTCTGCAGGAGTTGTTCCAGGATCCAGAACATGTAGCACGAGTTCTCATACTGGTACACAGGAAAACGGTCACGTGCTGAGCTCTCCTCCCCCTGCAGAGTCACATCAATTTTAAGACATATTAATTAATTGAAAACAATTTTAGACCCAACACTCAATTGTTTTTTTTTTTACATTCTCTGTTGCCAGTATTACCAAATTATGACTGAAACCCAATGTGTGTATCAAAGCTGCACCTTGTTTTTGTTAATAGCTGGATCCAGATATCAATCAATATTCAGACAATCTTATGGCACATGGGGGAATATGGGCCCTGCAGTGTTAGGTACTTAATCATGACAAGACAACTGTAATAAATGGGGGGCAACATTTTTGTGCAAAATTAACACATTAACAACCTAGGTTGCTCGGGTGAGGAAAGAGGAGATGGAGACAGGAGAAGCAGAAGAATGTGACAAAAGAGTGAGGAAGAAGGTGCTGCAGGAAGACCAAGGCAATGATGAAGAGAAGTAAGAGAGAAAGCTAGACGAGTAATTGAAGGGGAAGGAAGCCACAGAGGCCGAGAGAGAACAGAGGGACGATGTGACATCTCCCCTGTAAAGTTTGGCACCAGCCATGAGGTGACACTGAAACAGTGAGCTGTGGTTATATTTCAATGCTTTCAAGAGATAAAAAGAACGGTTTTCTAGTTCTCTAAAGCAGAGTGCTAAGTGACCTATATCTGATGGGGTCTAAGTCGTGTGTGTGTGTGTAGGGAGTTTAGTTTTGTTGTCACATTGTCAGGTCTCTGAAGGTTTCAGCCTGGAGGAATACCTGACAGCCATCTGGCGGTTGTTTTCCTCCGTGACACCTCTCACAGTCATTCATTCTCTCTCTCTCAGACACACACGCACTCACCCAACCGCTCATAGAGATAAAGTCTGGAGATTATCCAGTAACTCGTTTATTTAAATAATTATCATTTGTTTTGTGGCATATTGTGTTTGAGACCGTCTTAATGCTGTTTGTGACCTTGTATTGGAACCACTGTGATACTGTGATACAATATCATATATTGTAGCAGTCTGTTATTTCAGAAGCATCGCTCCAGTGGTGAGTTACTACCTCTGTGGAAGAGGTTATAGCCTTGACATTTGGTGTTAAAATGGTATTCTTGTTTTCAAGACAAATCCATTTTTGCTCCTTCAAATTTCTTCCAAACTTCACCAAAGTTGGTATGCAAGCTTTTTTTCCAAAAAGGAAATCTTCATATAAATAACAAGACTTAGAGCTTAATTTTTTTGAAGTATGGTGCATTATTACGAGCTCATAAGCAATTTAATTTTTTCCCCCTTCACTCGTACCAACTGATGCATGAGCTGAGTTGCCCCCCTGAGTTGATTATTGTGCAGCCTTGGCAGAGGTGTGAGCTCTCTGAGTGCTTTGTAAAGAGCCTAATTAAACTGAAGTCTCAGTCATGGTGAAATGTAGCCAAAAGAACATGGGACAAGAAAATCTTACTGAACCAAAGCTAAGTCTAGAGTATAACAGAAAACAACACAACAGGCCCACAACATTTGGAGATGGGGGAATAAAATGAGGTGAGAGAGCCCTCAGCATGTAAACAAAGCAGAGTCCTGTTCTGAGTGAGATGGGGAAAGCAGCAGGAGTGACTGATTGAGTCATCTCTTAGCTCGTTAGCACTCTTCAGGGATCTGCCAGGCCGCTGGCTGACAGGATTGGCTGCAGTCTTTTAAAAATCCTGATGAACTCCCTTCTCCCTCCATGCTGGTTTGAAAAGGTTTTGACTTATGAGCCAAACCACAGTTTGACCACAAGTTTATTTTCGTAACTTCAAAATTGACCCTGGAAGTGAGCATGATGGTGAGTTGCAGCTTGCAGCTTGGCAATGAGCAGTAAGTGTGTGAATATCTGCAGGAGGTTGGACATTTACAAAAACTACAACTGTGCCCTCAAAGAGCAATAATTAGGTAACATAAGAATCAGTTCACCAGAAAGGAAGATGATCAGCTCTGCCTACATGCTACTACATGATCAAAGCTGCAGGTGCAAACATTTATCTTCAATCTTAGTAGCTATCTCCAGTCAGCTACTTATTGCCTTAGAAACAAGATCTCAATTCATTATGTTTGATGTCACCACTCAAGACCAAGCAGAGAGCAACAATTTTGACTTAAAATGTATTCTTTGAGTTTGAAGAAGCATCTTCAGAGAACAGATTTGTTCTGATTACCAGGAAACCCCCTTAGTCATTTAAGTTCCTGTGCCTTATCTACCTCCAGACCTAATGTTCACAACTAAATGAGGACCTCCTTTACCTGTAACTACTGAGAAGTATTTGGTTCCTCAAGTGAGTCCAATGAAAATTATGGAAATTAAAGCAAGTGACGTCTATAGGAGTAATTCCAAGTTCTGATAAACAAAGCATGATTATTAGAGATACATTTCAAGTGGACTACTCAAAGTCTCTCTTGATCTCCTCATCCACATAAATAGGCAAAAAAAAGCTTGCACCACCACCTGTCCATAGTTTTGTGGATTTATCCGTCCTCAAGGACGTTGAAACATCCCTGTTGCCATAACACTTATCTGAAAAATCAGTGATGTTCAGTCTTGCAAACTCCACCAAGCAGTTCCTGAACCATCGGAGAGTGACCTACTCTCAGGAACTTTAGCTCTGCTACCAAAGTCGGCCCTGGTTCCTCAAAGTAAAATAATGAAAGGTTCCTGAAGTGTGAAAGGCACTTACTGGTGGGGTTTAGATTTATGAAACATTTTAAAAGATTAGCTTGGATTTTTTTAGTCTATCTTTCTTAAAATGTTTACCAGCCATACCTGTGCAGAAACATTAGTTGCTGTAATGCTTCCCATTTTCGCTATTGCTTGTGAAGTACTCCCTCTCTAGTTCAAGTAAACTGTAAGAAATGGAGCTTGTCAAACACAGTCCTTGTTTAAACATTTGACATGCAAGCTTCACACAGCACACACTCCATAAGGCTGTGTAACAATACTTTCTTTGTGTAATTTGCCAATGAAGACAAAGCATACAAGGAACTACCAAGAAGCATCCTGACATGACTCAGCAATGAACACAGTTCAAAACACAACCACAAAGAATGTTATACTAAAAGGACTGTAACATTGGGACATATCCATCCAAATTAGCTGACCCACATAGCTGTGGTTGAAATTTGCAAAGCATTTTAGACAGATTGGGAGATTTTAGCTCCCGTTGAGTGTAGGGAAAAATACTTCACAGCCACTAGTGAGAGGAGGAGGGATTACTGTGACTAATACTTCAATGTGCAGTGAGTATCATGTCAAGGCCGACATAAAAATCTGAAGCTATCCTCCAACAGAGGGGGATGAGCATCTCTGCAGCGTTACAGAGACACTAGATTTGTATGCAGCCAGGGAACCTGAAGCACCATGACCCAGATAACATCAGCTGCCCCAAGATTATAAAGCTGAGCCCTGAATGGAATTAAATCGTCCATTTCATCAGACCTGGAGCTTGTTACTGTTGTGACTGGGCCACAGGCGAGCAACAGCCTCGATCAAGTCTGAGACAGACAGCGTGAAGTGAGACAACAAGAGTCATCACAAAAGAGAAACAAAGACACATAAACAATCAGATACACAGCCCTGGGCAAACAACACAAGAAAGTATGTAGCAAGTGTTCTATTCTTTTGCATTAACAGGTAGGCGGTATTAGTCAGCATTATTCTGTATATGTTTGTCATCCATGATCTAGCTTATGAGGTCTTTTTAATTTTGTACTGTCATTGTGAATTAAAACCATGATGTAGCCAGTAACCAGTGCTGCAGGGATAAAATACTCAGGACACTGGGGAAAATATGAAAAAAATTATTTGGAATTTCAGACAAGATTTAGTAATCATGTAACTGAGAGAATAATTATTTTCAGCCCTACAATGTGATTTTAATTTAATTACTCAAGATATAAAGTACTTTCCTGTGAGGTTTTTCCATTGTGTCCACACCATGCCTCTGTGCAAGCTAAAAACAAAAGTGACGAGACAATAACCAGGGAAAGATAGGGAAAATAGAGAAAGAGAGACATTGGGGGAAAGAGTATGAGAGAGAAGGCTTGCATTGACAACTAGAAATGCAGATGCTAGAGAAAAAGTAGATGTAGAGAGACGGGTAGAGATTAAGAGTAAGAGAGGGGAAAAGGAGTGACAGACAAATGGAGAGAGGTGGAGAAAATGAAAAAGAAGTTGACAAAGAGTATATGATGAGGCTGTGCTTGGCAAGGAGAGTGAAGTGCAGTAATTTACTGATCAAGGACAGAGATTGATTCGACTGGGGTGGGAAAGAAAGCCTGCAGTATGAGTGAGATACTTCAAGATTCTCACAACAATAATGTCCGTTAGCAGCTCAGATCTAAATGCACACAGCCACAGCCTGCACTCACCCACACCATTTACATTACCAATTTTAGCACTGTAGAAGTAGACATGCTGATGGTGGTCTGATCTGGTCCCCAGAGGATCAATCCCAATGGCTTTGGTGAGCCCCTGAAATTTGTAATTCCTATCTCAGTAAGACATTAACAATTTTGAAACTGACACAGCATTGAGGTAATGCATGTGGAGGTGGCATACTGATGTTTACGTGCCTGAATAAATTGAATTACAATCGCATAATCTGTTACTCTGAGTAAGCATACTTCAACTGGTGTCATTTGCAAATTGCATTAAGGTGTATACGTGATTCATTGACTTAATCGCAGTATAACTGAAGTTCTAACGAGCATGTAAACACACCAAATGTGTAAAGAAAATTGAAAATTCCAATAGCATCCAGGTTCACCATCAAAGCAAACAAGGACAAAACTTCACTTCACCTGATTTTTTTCTGATATAGCAACTGTGATTTGAATTGTGATTATTTCATGTAAATCAAACTCGAGGGGCTGCGTTCAGAGTTGAGATATGCAGGCATAAGTGGGGTTTAATAGCAAAATTGCGCTTTTCCGTATTCAGACTTCAGACTTACCGGAGGCGTTAAGCACCTCTCAGGTGAGTTACATAAACGGGTTGGAGTTTCCCTTGAAAGAGGAGTTTCTGCAGCTGTCTGTGATTCAGACTCAGGACGCAAATCTTTTTTAGTTACGCCTGGTCCTCTCCAGACGGGAGCTATATTAACGGCGTGATATGTGCTGGGAAACACTTTGTATTGCCTGAAATCCATGTCCACAGCACAACTCACAAACAAAAACATCCGGGAAACTCTTGTAATAGTATTCTGGAGGGCTAACCATACGGACTGAGACATTTACACACACCTGTCCAATTAATTATAAGTAATATTATTACAACAAATACATTTAAGAGAAATCATAATGTGGCATTCATTACCTGCACAGCTGTTCAATTACGCCATCACGTTCCCACCATATGCATATCATATGTATTTGGTGTGTGGCTTATTATCAGTCTGCACAAAATGTGCCCGGCGAAATCCATCCAGGTGATCCTGTTTGATCATATGCAGGCGTAATCGCAGACGGGAAACCATTTACCAGCCTAGACTGGATGTTATGTTGCTAACGGACAAACAGTGCATTCAGAGATTTTGTGTGGATAAACAATCCAAATGATGCGGAATATATAAAAAACTCCTTATTGCCCTACTGTTTTCCATCAACTGTGCGCTCTCTGTCCTGTCTTATCAAGCCGAAGTCCCAGTCCTTCAGCGCTTTTATAAGGGAATTGCTGAAGCACAAAGGCTGAGAGGCAGTGCAAAAATATAGTTTTTTCCCCAAATGTGACTGGTGCAATTGACTGCACACGAAACCACCAGCAGACATTGAAAATGTCATTCTCCGTTCTTCCCAGTTAGGGTAAAACATGGAAAATTAGTCACACTGTGGAATTTGGTGTGATTTTAATGTTTATAACATTGTTTCATCCTTATAAATAACACAGAAAATATATTGCATATTTTAAAAATTGTCTCCTGTTTAATCAGTGTGCTTTTCCTATTGTATAGGTTTTGGCAAGATTACAGGGACGGGCTTATCTTAAAGGACAGGAGACATTAAAAAATCTCATTCCCAGAAAGCTGAACAGCTGGCGATCCTGGCAACCTCAGGGGTGTGTGCTGTACGTGGCTAATTTTAATAATCTGAATGTGCCAAGGGCGCATCTGAACTCTGAGTACGCTTAACTTTCCCCGAAGATCTTTTCACTTAAGCAACCCCACTTAAGCAGCCCACTTAAGTCACCAACTCTGAATCAGGCCCCAGGTCTGTATTGGTGGCTTCCATATTCTCACAGTGCTTTCACGCCTACGTGGAAAGCACACAACTGAGAAATAGAGTTAAAATCACCAAATTAGCATTAATTGGCCTCAGCAGATTGAATCTACTGTCGACAGTTGCCATTTCAGTAGGGGAAATTGATGTCACCATTTTAAATTTTCACCTCTTAAACCTTTACTACGCTGTTAATACTGCAGGCTATAATTAAAACTGCAGCTTTCCCAGTTTTTCACCCATTCAAGTCATGATTTTAAAAATGATTAATCATTTCACTCTGCCTTTGAGCACCATAGCGTGACAAGAAATGAAAAACTGAGGAAGGAAAAGGGAAAGGGCAGGCAGGAATGCATGGAAGAAGAAATGAAGTAAAAAAAGAAAGGAAAGAAGGAGAGAAGTAAAGATAGATGACATACAGTTAACAGAAAGCTGATAAGAAATAAGAAAGAAAACAAAAGAAATAACCGAATATGGTGATAGTAATATTTTACAGTATAGTAGGTTTTAATTCAAAATCTTAATCAACAAAGTGACTAGTCACTACAGCCAGCAAATGAGAGAGTGAGTGGAGTAAAAAGTAAAAAGGTATTAAAAGTAAGACATTAGAAAGTTTGCCAAAATGTTTTTGGCCCTCTGGCCTTCCTCAGCATGTCAGTGGTTATAACACCCATGGTTTGAGACCCCGTTGAAGTGCACAGTACAAATAAGTTCTGGTGGTCCTCCACTGAACTCAGCACAACCCAGGGTTTTTCCTGCATAGGGAATTCTTTGGCAGCCGCCAAACACTTCTCCGCAAGCCCCAAAGTGAAAAAACTGGAAATAGGGGGAGGGTGGGCCATCTACCCGATCT
>OMOW01065971.1:3348-14819 GCA_900312555.1 Lamprogrammus exutus
TATCCAAAATGTGGAAGCGACGCTGAGAGAGTCCAACAATCCTGAGCTTCTTCAGGTATCTCTTCCTCTCTGTTAGGCACAGGCTACCAAAAATGAACTACATGCGTTGTGTGTGTGATGACATGCTCGTAAAATAATGTTGCCCATGTTGTCCACACATTTTTATTGCACAAACCGACATTCAAAATCAACATCAGTAAACTCTTTCATCAACGAACGGTAGCGCTATGTAACAGTACGTCGGTTATGACAAAAGGCACGACTTCAAATAAGCATCGTGTCAAAAATACAAACCCTGGCCTCACGGTGTGTCACCCTGGCCTCACGGTGTGTCACCCTGGCCTCACGGTGTGTCACACTGGCCTCAGGGTGTGTCACCCTGGCCTCACGGTGTGTCACCCTGGCCTCTGTCAGTGCGAAGAGCGGCCACACCACCGATATCTTTGGACGTGTCTTCTTTCTGCTTTAGCGTCCACTGGACTCGGTTCCTCCTACCATGCGCTTCGCACTGGTTAGATACAATGACAGTAACTTATACATTAACCAAGGCTAAGTCAGACGATATTTATCACTTCTACACACTTCTAGGTCCACTGTAGGTCAAGATACTGTACTTTGTCCAGCCAACGTAACAAACAAGTATTGGGGGCAAGGCCTATTTGCACAACATCAGAAGTTTGATCCCAAAAATGAATTACTACTCATTAGTGTGATTGATTGCAGCTCAGTGCCATCCACTGTTGTTACATCAATAGTGAACTATTTCTTTATCAACAGCAAACACAGCCACTCAAGGAGAAATCACACATTCTAAGATATAAATTGATTTACTTTAATGTGAACAGAGCAGCCGCCTCACTCTGATATGAAACAGAAAATGTCTTCATGCGTCAAAGCAGCTGCAGCTCTATAGAGGCACGCAGCTAGATATTCATGTACCATTAAGTCACTAATTTCCTTGTTCAAAGGGAATCGATAGGCTTTGGAGCAAAACATCATTAATTGATGTGACGCCTTAAACAAAGCCACAGAATGCTGCATTTTTGTCAGTTAATTCTCGCCAAACATTTCATTTTCACACCGACTACATTTCCTCACTGATGTGAAACCTGATCAGAGGAAATGTCAAATTAGAAGAGAGCGATCGCAGAACAAACCCTGCACGAGCGTTGTTTTCTGTGTTGTAAACATGCTTGACACGATTTGTGTGAGGAACAATGGAGACATTGAGTCACGTCAGGTGAAAGGGCATCGCCTCTGTGAGGTAAATGAAACCCCGTGCTCGCTCAGAATTGTAATTGCCTGCGATTTCCGGAGCTCGTCTTTCTGCATCGTATACATCGCCTTCATGAAGCGGGGGTACGATGTGTTCCACAGAAGGTCAGACATGAACAGCTTTAAAGAGAAGCAAACACTTGTCGGGTTAATCGGATTTGTTTTGTTCTGCTCCACCTGGCCTCCAAACCCCCAACCTCTCTCTGCATTAAAAACAAGCTCTTAATTAACATAACACCGGCTGTAATCGTGGTCACTCCGCCCCCTCCTCTCCATTGATAGGGGGGGTCTCGTGGGAGTGGGGGTAGTGCAGGTGACCATGTCTGAGTCCCCAACTGCTGGGGATCCAGAGGGGATTGGCCCCCGAGAGAGGGGGCAGTTGGTGGGGTGGTCGGGATTAATTTTAAGTGGGCCCGGTTGCTGAGGCAAGCTGATAACACGGGTCAGCAGCCACAGAGACACCTGGACCCCGGAGACATGAGCGTCCCTCTGGAAAATAACAGTCAATATGCTGAGCGCTGTGTGTGTCTGTGTCTGTGTCTGTGTGTGTGTGTGTGTGCCCGACTAGCCTGGAGAAGATGTCCAGAGATGCTGAAACCCGTTCAAAGCCAATTACACAGGGGGAGAAACGATGTGGAGGAGAAGGGGAATCAGGGGTGAAATTAAAAGCCTGCTTCTTCTGATAAACGCTGCCAAAAACACGAGAAGTCCGTTCATTAACGCCGCCGAAGAGGTCGCGAGTGTTTTTGCCAGCATTTTGTCTGTTCGTCATCTTGATCAGGGTCATTTGTTGACCTTAAAAAAAACGCTATTTCCGATAAGCGAAGACGCCAAATCTTCATGAAAGTTTCAGGCACGAGTATCAAAAAGTGCAGTTGAGCCCAGATCCAGACCTTCATCCATATCTGGTGGATTGAAACATATGCTGGGTCAGGGGTCACATTTACGGCGTCTGACAGCTGTAAATGAACGAATAAGCCTTGAAACATGCAGAGAAATGTGTGTTAAAGCTCATGTACTGCCAGAGCTGCACGCAGTTTTCCACTCAAATACCAAAATGAGAACCAGTATAGATTTTTGCTGGTCCGCACTTTTTATTTTGTCTGCGAGTACGTGTGTGTGTGTGTGTGTGTGTGCGCTCTCCTACACTCACAGTGCCTCTTTAATTTCACTAAAATCATTCTCAGATGCTAAAACTGTGCAGTGATGGCGGTTTGACTCTCTACTCTGCTCAAGTTGATATGCTGAGGAGGAAGACACACACATACAAAAACAGAGACAGGAGAGGGGAAGAGAGAAGATGAAAACTCTCTCTCTCTCTCTCTATCCCTTCTGGCCATGGCTGCAGATGAGCGTTTGTGGGCGAAAGCACAGCGCAATTTCCACTTGTGTGCAGCCTTGTGTGTGTGTGTGTGTGTGTGCGACCAACAAGGACATACAGTATGTGCCACTCCTAAAGGTTTTACATGATAAAGGAATGATTTCATTTTCAAGTGCAGATTTGAGGTCAATCAGCACAAACTGGGGCACAAACAGGGAAGAAATACGGAAAACAAACAAAATTGAGACTTCAGAAGATTTAGAATCAAACGCCTGATGTGAAGACAGCGCTGTGCACATTCTGAGATGAGGCTTACTGGCACAAAGGCACGAATTATTTGAGTCATCAAAACACAAGTATTATTATTATCCTTCCCACTCTCTTAGCTCTAAATGTCGCAGACTTATGTTCACTTTGTTGGATAACCTTTCTAAACCCACCAACTCTGCCAGGAGCGCAAATAACCCAGACGAGCACAGCTTTGCTTCTATCTCATATTGTGCTGCCTGCATATTTGAAACAATGGACCTGTTCATTAATGTGCTGAACAACATGTGTCTGACATTATCGAGCCAGAGCTGTTGGATGTATGAGGACAGAAAAGGGTTGCACAGGATTGTCCCCCATAATATAAAAGACATTTTTATCAAAGGTCTCTTTTTCACAGGCAGCAAAGACAGATCGTTTCTATTGTGTATCAATCAAACATCCATAGCTCATGCCTGCGAGCTCACCCAGAGTGTATGTGTGTGTGTTTCGATAAACAAGAAACAATCAAACAGCACAAAGACTCGCAAGCATTTTGCAAATTAGCAACACACACGCAAACACACTCATACATACACAAAGCATCTTCTGAAGTCGTCTTCTTCTCTAAAATCTGTCGACTTTAAGCACGGCCGCAGCAGAGCTCAAACTTCATATTTCGCTGGGCTGAGGGGAAACAAGTGGGTGCTTTGTGCTTTAAAGAGGAAACCAGGGTTGCTCTGAGCGATAAGGGCTTGGGACAATAGACGAGGCTCGCTTGGCAGGCCAGATGCTGAGTCTGAAGCCGTGTGGATTATCAGAGTGCAACCATGGACGGAAAGGACAGGAGGCAGGGACAAGAGGCAGCTGGCCCACTGGCTGAGACTGGGAAGTATGGTTCCATGAAGAAGAAGGGGACTCAAATGGATGACTTCCTGTATTGATTGAACGGGTGATCCAGGGATTAAACTTTAACCTTATATTGATCCAATTCACTTTGCTTGTGTGGATACAAGGGAAAGTGCCGGTCTCAAGACGGCTGTTACATTTCCCCTTAATCATTCCTTCATTTTGACTAAATTGTTGATCAAGCTGCTACTTAAGCCTTGTTTTCACACGTTGTATGCATGGATCCACATACAGCGGGACGGATGTAAATTATAGGGCAAGAAAATTACGAGGGAGCTCAGCTATTCCATTGAAAAAATGAGCCTCACCAAAAGCCTCTTAACTGACTAAGTCATCACCACCTTTAGGGAAACGTATCCCCCCCCGACAATGTTGAATCCTGGAATCATTGATGTTAATGCCGTTATCTGTGTTCCTTCAGACACCAGTGAGCTGTGAGTCAGTCAGTATGTTAAGTGCATACGACTGCATAATCTGCGTACCGTATGTCTGAGTAAATTGATTTGCTGTTGCGTGATCTTGCTCTGTTTCTCTGTGAGAATATGTTCATTTAAGCCGACTTCAATCTAATTTGGTGTTTAGGTGAAAAAAATAACAGGATGAAACGGGATGAAGTTTTAACATGCATGTAAACAAACTAAAAATGCATTTCCCGATTCTCTCTCAGCACACATTATATGCAATGAGGAAAATCCTGGTGTAACCCACAGGATCTGCTGATATTGTAAACTCTATTTGTCAGGTAATCTAGCGAAAACATTTACAAATATGTTTTTACACCCGGACCTGACAGGCAGTCACATCACGCATGCTGCAAATAAGACAGTCCTCTTCTGCATGACAATAGGATAACTGATGTCAGTCATGGGAGCTGGCAGTACACTGCAGGCTGATGAGCAGGAAATGGGGATGATAGGATGTAATTTGTCACTCACTCGATGGCTGTTTGTGTAGGCTACACTGTGAGAGGGAATACGTGCCTACTTTAGCTTTGAGTACACACACAATGTGTTGGCACCAGCAATTATAGGCTCTCCATCGAGCCTGTGAGCATTTGATAGGAATTGTCCTTCAACATTTGCAGGCTTTACATGAAAAACAGGGTGTTTATGGGTATCACAATAATTGAAATGTCCTCGGTACATCATCGGCTCCAGCACTCAACAATAACACTTTAAGCACACAGCGTGGCTGAAACACATTTGCATGTGTTTTGTATTCCCTTGTCATCGAGCACGACGTCAACGCTGAGAAATGAAGCCGGCACAGAAGTTTGTCTAATGGCCAGTAGATGCTGGTTCCAAAACGTCCCAACCCCAAATCTCTTTGTACCTGAGGGCAAATTGTCAGATTCTATTTTCATTCACGTTCCAATGTTTCTACAAATGAATCGGGTCTGTGTGGGGGCGGAACTAATTATCGAGGACTGCCAACCGCCAAAAATTGGAAAGAGGGAGGAGAAGAGCTACTTATCAATTCGGTGCTGTAGCAAGGACAGCTATTGTGGACAGACTTGTTTAGAAGACACGCTAAAGGGAGTTAGTCCTCCTCTTCGTAACGCAGTCTACAAGTTGAAGGAGGAGTCATTAAGCCAAGAACTTTGAGAACTTAGCAGCATGCGTTTCTTCTCCCCTCTGTAACAAGCAGCCAATCAGGTATGTTCAATTTGTGCTTTATTTCATTTTCTTGTTAAGTTCTGATGATGTGTTCGAAAGTGTTTTTGAAATTAAATCATCAGTCAAACTACGAACTTTTGCGCTCCTGGTTACTGGGAGGAGATCGCATGGATCTACACCCAAAATAAGTTAACGTTTCTCCACATGGAGTTTGGCTATTCTATCATAAAGCTTGAGGAGCTTTGGTCAGTCAAGCTGCCATTGTTTGCTCGTCCAGCCTCATTGATACTCACACAGCGATGCACAGCAGGGAGCCTCCTCCATACCTGAATTCCAATCAATCGGTCAATCGTCCATTATCCTATACGGATGCATATTCTAATCCTGTGTGAAACGTACACTAAATGAGTCCTGCTTGGGCCCAGCTTGGCAATCGCATAGCACAGAGCCGTTTTCCCTGAGATCATGTGACCAGGGCTGAAACCGAGGTGGTGCCATTATGGATGACAAACAGCGTAGTGGATCAGTTAATGCCTTCATTGAGTCTTTGTACTGATTTTCCATTCATTCATAGCCTCTGGGTTTGTGAAAAGAGAAGGCTGTATTGACGATCATGACATTGAGAGGGAGAAATTGAACAGGATTGTCGGCGATGGTGGTCTGTGTGCTCAATTCTCTGCTACGCTGAGCTGAAAAAACGTTTAATCGATTTAAGTGGCCTTCAATCGGTTTTTATCTTGATGTTTTAATCAAACTTTTTATGAATGTGTGAGATGAAACAGGTGTGAGTGCTCCGAAACTCACAGTGCCTCTTTAATCCATGATGGCAATGGACCCCTTCTGCAGATGTCACCGGTCTAAAAGCAGAACTGCGACCCATCGAGCAGCTTCTTTAGGACATCCTGTAAATACCACAACTACAGACTAAACACAGAGATCTGCCCACCGCGGTCGTCGTGTCACATGACTCTGTGACGCAGGTGGAAAGGGTCTATAGGATGATATTCCCTCTAATCTAATCGCTGCTAAACTGATCAGTTAAACAATCTGCTATTAAGTTTAACTTACATAAAACAAAGAACAACATTGTGTTCTTTTAAGCAGATGTTACAGTTTACTTTGTGGCTGAAAAATTAAGCTTCTGCCTGATGTTTTTACAGCGTGGAAGCTGTTGTAAATAAAATAAGTCTCATTCAGAGAGAATAAAGTCGAAGAAACAGAGAATTAAGAGTTTCCCCTAAGGATACTGAACATTGAGTATTGCTTTTGTATAAACCATTGGATCCTGATCAGAATAATTTATGAGACATTCAGCAGCACCAAAGCACATTAGCTACGACAATTGTTGACAATTCTCCAAATGTAAAATTGAAACGTGCAACATCAAATTATCCAAACCATTGATTTTACTTTGATTACTTTGCTTTGATTGCTTGTTTCAAACACAAACACTAGGGGGCAAATAGACAAATTTCTCTCTATGCTGCTTTCAGTTATAGAATGGATCAACAAATAGAAATAAGTGGAATGTAAGAAACATTAGCCTTGCATTTTAAATTCAGTACATCAGAAACATTTCGATTTTTCTCCAATTTATAAGGCCGACACAGAGAAGCAATTGAGTATTTTGCTGATCTCGTACCTAATTGATTAATGCAACAGCAGCTCTCAGAATTTCAGAAATACAATATTGCTCGGCATAGAAAAGTGTAAGTTTGAGGAAGGCCATGGGAAAGACATTTAGAATATAATGTTTAGTCTGAGCTCCACTAGACCGTCTGGATAAAGCAACAAAAGGCTTTAAGGTGACATACTCCATCATCTGCTCATGGCCATATAGAAAATGATGTCTCTCAAATGAACTGATTCGAGGGTGAAGTCACAGATTACTCATTCTGACTCACTGATGTGGTGAAAGCTTCAACGCTTCGATCCTTTCCGTTTTCTCTCTTTTTCTAGCAAAGCATTTTACAGGAGTGGAGCCACATATTTGAGTGTTTTTGTCTTTTTATCAGGCTTAATCGTGCATCACAGACAGATACAAGTGTTTTACCCAAAACGTTGTGACCCGATTTTGATGAAACTGGGTGAAAGGGTAGAAAACCCATTCAATGTTGGTGCAGATGTGGATGTGGGGGTGGATCCAAAAATGTTTTTGAATGATTTGTCAATTTCTCTTAAGTAACATAGCAAAAAGCTGGCATCGCTCTGATAGACTATCAAAAGGTGCAATTTGGAAGAACTGGGCTGCCCACGATTCCACCCACTCCAGATTCTTAATCTTAATCTTTAATAAATACAGAGCTTGATCAGATTAGAGTCATTTTTTCAGTTCTTTAGGTTAGTATATTATTAAAAGAAGACACATTTTTGTCTGTGCTGTTTCTAACTCTGGACCGTATGGTTCCTCACTTACACCCTGTAGGTGTTGATCGTCCCTCCCTTCTGCTGTATGTTGCTGATGTATTCTGTTTATGTCAGCTGTGTCTTCTGCATCATCTTGCCAGTGTTGCTGTTTAATGCATAGTTTCAAAGTGAATCATATAATGCAGAACTCAGACTGATCTATCTCTACATCCCTGTTGTTTGGGTTTAGATACCTTAGCAGTGGCCAGCATTCAGAGAAACGTCTTTCTAAATCAAATTCCTTTTAGCAACAAAACAACATAAAGTACAACACTCCTGTCAAATTTGTATAACCCTGAGTTCCTCAGTGCTCCATGGCAACGTTCTGAATCCAAACAGGGCTGTATTAAATCAAACTGAACTGTTTGATTTCGTGGCAGTCCGGTTCGCTACAATTTCTTACAATTCTCGTTTTCTGACAAGAGCTGGTAAAAACAAATGCAGAACAATGTAGCGAGACGTTACAACAGCACAACCTGAGCTGGGACTTGGACCAATACACACACATCATCACAGTAAAAGCATTGCCTCCTCCTCTGCCTCACCACAGCCGCTGCTTTACAATGCAACAGGAAACTCAAAAGGCTGTTTCACGGAAGCGATCCGTGTTGTGCAGAATGGCTCCAAAATAACAGTTACGACCGACCAGACAATGCTTGTATTATTTGCACCGTGGTCTCGAGCATTGTGGATTGTCTGACTCATAAAACTGGCTGATCTCGTGCCAAAGATCCATGATATCTTTTTGAATCCGCCAACATCAGTGGAGCTTGAAGGATAATTCAAGGTGCTTTAGGGTGACAGCACCAAGATGAATGACTATGCTATCACTGGCGCTGACTCTCCTCAAAGCAAACACACCCAGCATGAGAGGGCTGGGCGAAAACCAAACCAAACTCCCAAATATATTTCACACGCAGACTTTTACAGAGTTACACTACATGTTACACAAAGACACCAGATAGTGAGAATGTGTGCTTTGGGGCCAGTTTGACGAGTTCATTTGCAAAAGCAGATAAACTCCATTTTTATGTTAATGGAGTATGAGTCATATTTTTAATTGGGTATTTCAGATAATATTGTAAAAACGTTACTTGTGTTTTGTTCATCTATGTCATTTTATCTTCACCCAAAATCAGTTTGATTGTTATTACCAGAAATGCTTGCACAATAAAATATGCTTTTTAGTTGTTCCTCATCGTAAATTACTCGGCAGATGAGTTTTTGCCAGAGACACACAAAAAGCTCAATTTATCCTTTTTTCGACATAAATCCAGCAGCGTTTTCCTTCAGCTTTCCAAAATGGCTTCTGACTTCTTACAGGTTCTTTAACAGTTTAAGTAAAAGTTCATTTTTCGAAGCACAATCAATAGTAAATCAGTTAATCTCAACATCCCTAATCAGAGGACGAGTGTATGACTTTTTGCCTTGTGAAGCTTCATACGTGCATCAGTCTAACGTTTCTGGGTTTGTTGTGCATGGGGTCCGACAGGGCGATGGATCAGCGCAGCTCTCAGCCTGACCTTCCCTGCTGTTGAGCCCATTATGCCTCAATTAAGGACAGCGGCCTGCTGCGACCTGAATGAGCAGCTGCTAGGCTCACATTGTGGTAATTCAATGAGACTTCCGGAGCAGAGGATGCAAAACTTGATCCACCTATCAGACACACCTATGCACAAGGGGAAACAAATCGACTCCTGAGATTGAGGAGAACCGCCACTTGGGAGCCACGAGGCTCTCACAGTGTGTGCTGCAAGTCGGGAATATCACGATCCTCACCATATGGGTAATTTAATTACATGTGCGACAACCAAATCAGATTCGCAGCTGTGCTCTCAGGTAATGGATACTCTTTAAATGCATGTTTATGACATCACAGACAGGAAGATTCTGTTTTTACAGCCATTAAAGAGAGTGAGTGAGTTTTCTCCTCTAAATTATCCAAACTCAGCAATAACTACCTGTAAAACATTCATAATCTCACCATAATCTTACCAACTGCTGTGTTATGCTTTATAATAAGAATATTAACATTGAGTACAGCTTTACATTAAGCCATTAATATTGGTGTTTGATGTCTCATTAGTTTAAATTCCCTTGTAAGGTTCTTGTCATGTGTGAATAGTGAATATTTCCTGCCAGTGTTCAGACCAGAATTTAATTTGGACTAAATATGTTACATTTACAGTGTCCCTCCTGTAGCTCCTCATTATTTAATCTGGAGAAAAAGTGTTTTATTTGTGTGTGTGTGTGTGTGTGTGTGTGTTATTTGTGAAAATGATGTTGAAGTGAATAATCTGTATATTTGATGCTTGTGACTGAATCAGTAAGCTGTCATTTCCAGACAGCTAAATGTAAACAAACGGTCCCAAAGTGTATGGATAATTGAAGTTAGAAATGAGTTGCGGAAAGGATCGTACCATATGGCAATACTCTGTAAGATTAAAACTTCGCCTGCAGTGATTTTCATCAGGCATTTTGCTAAGTAATACTAATTTATGCATCCATGTCCATAGGGAATAGAATGGGGGGATTTAGAGGTATCCTGCAATATGTTGATTGAGTGAGAGATACAAGCACTGGAAATCGAGGTGTGATCAGTAAACACACTGATATACTATGCAGGGCGTTTTAGACCATCAACTTGTTGAACTAAAAGTCACCCTAGAAACTTTTTGGTTATGATGCAAAGCAACACCAAATCCAGACAATGCAATTTCCATGAAAAATGTGAAACAATATGTTTGTGGAGACAAGGTTTCCCCTAAGCCCCCAAACAATGCCATACGTTATCTGTAACTTCAGCCGGGTGTAATTACACCAGAACCTGCCAGCCTGGGACGGTGCTGTGGTCTGATTGGATCTCACCTTGACTTGACCTACTCAACCTGGGGGTGGCTGAAACCACTCCCTACATCTTGACGAGGAACAATGCCTTGCTTAATCAACTGATAGAAACTCTAGATAATAGTGTTGTGATCCCATTACAGTTGGATATAACTCTCCACTTTGTGCTGACACTTTTACCGATGAGGAGGATGCAATAAAGCATCCTGCAGAGCCACGATCATGAGGCCACTAGGACGAGTTCTTAATGAGCTACTTTATGAATGTGTCAGCAGAACCTGGGCAGAGGACAGACGAAGACAACTCAAATTAGCAAATTATATGAATAGAGCCACAGATCACCTGAGGGAAATACTGCTCAATATGTAAATATCAGGTCAGTGTAGCTCCCCCTACTGATGGAGTCTGATTTAGGAAAAACTTTGAGCCCACTTTAACCACCTCAGCCCTGAAGCAAAAATACTACTTTTATACTCTGCATATTTCTCGTTCAACTGAGCTAAAGATTGCTCAGGACGTCGTGATTTAGCAGGCAAAAACTGACGAACGAACGAAAAGTTTCCTGTAGGTGTTTTGTTTTTGTCAATTTTTGTGCTAATCAGCCCTTAATTTGTGAAGTTGTGAAGTGTTTCTAGCAGCCTCGTCCAAAGCAGAGCAGACCTCCAGCGCTATTAACCGGTCCTCCGCTCTGTTCATGCGGGCTTTGAAGCTCTGTTTCCTGAGCGTTTGTTACTCTGCTGAAGGCTTTGCAGCACTACCTCCACCAGGGGCAGTGGTTTTCATGTCCACGCGCAGGAACTGTCTGTCCTCTGACAGAGCGACACTCACACGACAATCTCGGCTATGGTCTT
>OMOW01066053.1:1948-12544 GCA_900312555.1 Lamprogrammus exutus
GGCGGGACCTGCACTGCTGCCTGTCCCAGATTCTCTTCCCCAAAGTCATCTTGCCTCCCATGCTCCCGGCCATCACAGAGAAGCCAAGGCCTCTGTCTCCTTCACTCCGGGCCAAAGCCACCGGCACCAACTCTCCTCCACTCAAACCACCAAACCCGCTACCCACACTCATCGCCCCCGGAGAGGACACGGTGCTGGGGCTGGCAGTGGGGCTGGCATTGCTATGGAAACCATTGAAGCTGCGGTGGTGGGGGGCGTCGGGGGTTGGTGGAGGTCTGTGGTGGGAGGTCTGCGGTTTATAGAGGCGCGGGTGAGTACTTCGAGGGCCACCGGCGGAGGACGATGGCCTCATGGGTGACTGAGGCACAGGCAGCCGGGACCCTGGCAGGGTGCAGGTGGACAGGTCACTCTCTGAGGACTTGGACGCGTCGTAGCGTAAAGGATGAGAGGGTGCTGAGAGGGAGTTATTGTTGTGATTACGGATCATTGATGCCCTGATGAGGAATGAGAGAGGATTTCTAGTCAGTTCAAGTATTTGCTTTGAGACGGATCATAGCTGAGGGGAAAAACGATCTAAGAGAGGAATTCAGAAATTAGATTTCCAATGTACAATATGATAAAGGGAATCTATCTCTTTAAATGAGAATCTGTCTCTCTTACCTGTGTGAGCCAATGGCAGAAACAACCTCGCTGTCACTCTGGCTGGCCAGATTTGGGTCGAGTGACTGCAGCCTGGCTAAGCTCCTCAGCGATCGCGGGGGCCGCACAGGGGGCGAGGAGCCAGTGTTGCTTGTGCTCGAGCGTCTGTACGGGGGCGGCTGTCTTGCGTTGAAAGAAGTGGCATTTCCATTGGCATCTAGTGTCAACCCTGCTTCCATGTAGCTCCCGTTGCCGTGGACCCCGTTGAGGTTAAGGTGCTGGGTGTGGGGAGTGGGTGTTGGGAGGCGAGGTAGGCGCTGGTAAAGAGGCTGAGGCTGGGTGGTAGTGGGTGGTATGATGGGGTCGAATGGTCTAGGTGGAGGCTGCTTGGTGCAACCATCAGGGTTGTAGAGCATTGGATACCCCCGCCTGACCTCTACATCCACACTGTGGCTCACAGGAACCGACTTGAGCATCTCTACCACCTCTTTGTGCGACACACCCAACACACACACGTCATTGATGTACACCAGGATGTCCGCTATCAAAGCACAAATACAAGCATCATTACAATCACGCATTTCATACATAATACATTGCATTGCCTTCATTTCTCAGATCAACATTTGCACACATAAACATTGTATAAACCCTGTATGTTTTCTCAAGTAGGAGTATGACCTCTAAAAAGCTGTTTTTATGTGCAATTCTCGAACCATTTTCACTTGTTCTGCATTGCCGATAAGTGTAATGTGAAATGAAACAGCCTCCGTGTGTTTCATGTGGGTGTGGACTAATCCAACCAGCTAATCCTTTAAACCAGCCTATTAACAGATATGAACTAGGTCCATCCCTGCAGAGACAGCTTGATAATATCTGCCTGTGTGAGTGTGTGTGGGGTGTGTGTACCACTGCATATGCACATGTTATGATAGCTAGATTATGGAGTGCTAGCCGTGTGGATTAAGGGCTGATTGTGATATACCCTCGCTGCGGGAGATCAGAAAAGTTTAATCCCAAAGAAAGGAAACAGAGAGAACACGAATAGAGGGATGGATGGAGATTCTGTGTGTGTGTGTGTGTGACTTCTCAGCTTCAGTCAATATCTAAAATTCCCATGCAGTAATGGTCCTTATATTTTACCAGTCTTGAGGGCAGAGGGTCCATTCGGAGTCACACTGTAGACCTGGAGGAACTCTTGAGGACGGCTGCCCCCAACAATATTAAAACCAAACCCTCTGGAGCCCTTGGTTATGTGTGTGTGCACCGGGTACCCCATGAGCTCACCAGGCTGGTCTGTGAACCCTGGTAATCATAGAAATGTGCAGAAATAGAGAGAAAGAGAATGTGGGAAAAGTCATAAAAGGCAGTTAGTGATGTTAAAAAAAATACTAGAAGAAACAAAACCTGATTTTATCACCTGAGTAGTTTCACAGAAAGTGATGTGTTTATACATCGATATGATTCAAAGTGACAGGTTTTAGGAGTGAGGGGAGAGAGAGTCACATTGCTGCAAAACCGTTGCCAGATGGCACTTAATGTGAATAAACAAATGCATACGAACCAAAACAAAGCGTTTGATTGAGAGAGTACATTAAAAGCAGAATCCATTACAGAGGGCTGACTGTGTCCTTAAAATCAGTAACCTAATCCCTACTCAGCACTGTAAACTGGGCATATCTTATCATAATAAAATGCTTACATGAGCAACAATTACGTCCATTTATCTAAATGTGTCTGCATTAATATACAATCGAGGCAAAGTGGATTGCTGATACCAACTGCACCTGATTTTACTGAAACATTTTCACAAGCGTGTATTTGGCTATAATGGAGGTTATGTCGCCATCTCCTGGCTAGAGGAGTGATCTGCACCTTGCTGAGAAAAACTGGGATCACAGCTTTGTGACAAATAAATTGGTCTCTTTCAGTTGGCAATCACTCATAAAAGACAAACATCAAAACCTGCCCTTGTTGTTTTAACATTTAATCATACGACCACGGCGAAACAGAGTTGTCGGTTGTGTGCCCCCCATATGTCGGCCATGGCTGTTTAGTCAGTAAGTCTGGCTTTTTGCCAGCAGCTCCAGGTTTCGACGTTAATCACTCTGTTCAACTAAAAAGCTCACTCCATCTCATTTGAGTCTACTAACAAGCTGGCTGTGTCTGTTACTTCCTCTCTTGACAAATATGTAGCCTCTGTTAGGCTGTTAAATGCTTCACCAATGAAAGAAACAAGAAGGCTCACATTCATTTCTGTAGACGGTCTCCCTGCTCGTCGCCCGACGACTCTGCCAGCTGGTCCTCTTTGGAATAGGACTTGGCGAGACAAAGGGGACGGCAAAAGAAAAGGCAGTAATGGATATTGTGTGACATTATTGGAATTTCAATTTTACCCCCAAATCACGACAGAAAATAGAAAGATCAGCCTGCCTGCCATTAATAGTCATAAGTGTGCATAGTATTCAGTGCTTGTGCAACAAATGTCACTCACTCTGTGTAAAGAGACTCTCCTGGGTCACTGAAGGCCTGCTCCCAGTGATCAGGCATCATACTCCTCACCCTGGCACCGCCTCTGCTGCTAACGATGCCATTCTCTGTGGCACTGCTATTCCCCCTGCTGGACCCCCGGGGCCGGCCGGGTGATCGGTGGCCAGGAGGGACGCTACTGCTGACACCGGCAGAGCCCCCTGTAATGAGGGAGAATTGGAAATGAGACTATTGAAAAGTAATACATTATTGATCAAGTACAGTGGGTGAGAATAAAAGGTTTCCCTTCAATCTGAACAGGCTGTAATGACCTCATGCCAGAAAGTCCTGAGGTCAGCATCTTGGCTGGCTTTGTCCGCCCTCAAAGGAAGGCGGCGTGTGTGACTTTGCATCCCATATGACCAGCGGAAGGAAAATAAGCATATTCTTTTGCCTAGCTGTCCTTGTAGCTGTCCTTCAGCTTTGAGCTCTGGCATGAATCTGAGAGACACTTCGACACAACGCGACACAGGCGTCCAAACTCCTGCTACTCACAACCAGAGCTGCCAAAACCAGCCACCCACACAGTATCACTTCAGAAGATGACTCAGCAGAGGTCAGGTTGTTGGACTGATCTCTAAAACTCCACCCTGCATGCATTTACACCCCCACCAGTGTGTTTGGAGTACGTCTATACCTTTTTGAATCTCTGCCTGCCTGTGTTTCTCACCCCCTCCCTCCTGGCTCTCTTATCTGCTCTCTCTTATCGTTTTTACCATACCGGCACCCTGCCTTCACTCTCATCTTCCTACCTGTATCCATCACCCTGCATCCCTGCCTCACTCACAGCCTGGCTCTAATCTCATATATCCCTTCCATTCAGCTGTTACGTTCTAGTTTCCCTCAACCAGAATGTCTCCAACTGTCCAAAAATGCTCTCACTACTAACCGTTTAGACTGTTTTGATTAATTAATGTCCCCTTGAGTGAAACAGAGTGCATCTGTGCAAGTATAAGGCCTTGAATTGGGTGCATCACATCTACAGTCAGTTCATGCTAGAAAACATACACAGTTATGACCTTACATTGGCAATTAGTGTTACAAAAACTTTCTGTTTCCTCGCCCCGTGACTAACTCAGCTTTTGCCGCACCTCCCTGCCTGCACCGTCGCCTATCGCCTTACATCCGTGCTTGCTTGCCCTCAGGCAGGCTGACCTTCCTCTGGAGGTGATCCGCCAATCGATGAGGCCACAGCCCCACTCACAGTCCAGAGCATACTAATCATGCTGAGGATTGATTCATTTAGGTATCAGAAGACTGTAGCTACAGATCGAGGCACAATGCAGTGTTTAGCTGCTGGCTACTGCACAGGGTTTTACGTTTCTATACATTTTCTACTGTCAATATACTGTATCTCAGGATCTCGAGCTATAAAAAGGTGCCCAGTAACTATGTTGTAATCTATGACACTAAATATCGTCTTAGGACCACTTATAACCAATCCTACTTAACAACACAACATCAACATTACCACATGCTTTGCCCTCTAATTTACATGAAAGACTTTGCAGCCCTTGCAGTCGTATCGACCAATTTAAGGGACACTTGCCTGACAGTCCTGAGTCGTCCTCGCTGATCTCCTCCTCTGCAGTCTTCTCCAGGTTGCTGAGCGATTTGCTGCGTGTGCGGAAGTTTCTGAGCAGGTTGCGGTGTTCCTGGTAGGTGATGGGGGGGCTCTCTGGGCTGATGTGAACTGGCCGCGGCGTGCCGTAGTAATTCCCTGCGATACGGTCACAATCAGATCAGGAGAAACATGTCTTGCCTCGAGAAATGGAATTGCAATGAGCACATCACACTGTATAAAGCAACAAGGGACATACAGTACATACACATATCAGAACTGATGCCATTATTGTGTTAGCCAGTTAAGTTCTGTATTGCAAATAAAATGCATTGCCGTAAATCTAAAGGTGGTTGGTATACCTATGCAGTCTCTGTGGACAAACAGTATGTTATTGAGTTTCAATTTGACCTGATCTCATGAGGCAAACAGAGGATTGCATATTATTCAGAAGCAGGACACACTTATGTCCGATTCTGCACAATACATAGTACATGTTTATGAGTATGTGCTTTATAGTATATCCCCTGAGATCATCTATATATATTCTATATTTTCAGTTCCATAATCTCCTTGGAAGAAATTGAATTACCTCCATGTGGCTCGTGCAGATCCAAAGGTGTTGTGAGGAAAGGTTAGATTGCTGACCTCGGAAACAAGGTCACCAGCCGTCACCATTAACTGCTATTTCTGCAGGCTACTGCACCCATGTTGCCACTGATTCTCCTGATTGCTTTACTGAGGCAATGTGTCTGTCAATGTCACTTGTAAGGCGAGATGAGACTGACATTTATTGCTCCCATTAAACTCATAAATTATGGATGCTAATGTGTGGAGGCTTTTTAATCAGAGGCAGAATGCTGACCCTTATAGGGGAGGAGTCTGCTGGGTAGATGGGTGCTATGCAACACCTGATTGCATTAATATGCATAAAGTAACAGCCTTCCAACTGACTGTCCTCCTATTATGAAGCATGAGAGCCTCATTCATCATGACAAAGAACTTCTCCTTATTGGCAAATGAGAATGTTTAGGATTTGAACAAGTGCCCCTAACTGATATCTGATAAGATTTTTCAAGCATGTATAAAAAGGGGGAAGAATAACCTTTAACAAACACTACTTAGACATCACCATACCAATGTTTTAGGAAAAGAAAGTTAATACATTTACAATTATTTGTGGTAGGATAAACAAAGAGATGACAAATCAATCAAATCAAGTGCAGAATCAAGTCAGTGTCCTTACTTCAACTGTTTCCTCACCTTTGAACTTGCCACTCTCAAGCAGCGCTCCTGACTCCTCCAAGGAGAAGAACGCCTTGATAGAGACAAAGTTGTAGTCGACCCCTGAGATTTCCCCCTCTCTGGGTGGTCTGGTTGTGCCTTATAGAGGTAGACAACAGAAAATATAATATCATGACCACCAGGACCAAAATACCTCAGCATGTAGGGTGAACAATTTGCCAATTAAAGAAGACCTTTTCCTTTTATTTATGAACATTTATGGACATTTGATTATCATGAGCCAGAGTCTTCTTAGTAACATTTTGGTCTTTAAATGAAACAATAACTTAGGACACTGTACATAAATACAAAAATCACTTTAATATGTAAAATGCATAGTAAAACACCCCATCAAAATGTAATACTCTAATAACTGAAGGTTCCATTTAATGGTGGAAACTATAAATTAACACACTCTAAAACAGACAGCAATTAACTCCACCAAACCATTCCTGATATGAAATCACTTCCAGTCTGACATCTGGCATTTACCCGTTAAACACAATTTGCCAGTATGAAAAGTATGATTATAATGATGGGGTTTTACAAAGGCCTCTTTATTATTAACAGATCAAAAAGAAGAGAATAAAAGATTAATGAGGCATTGGGAAAGTCTTGAAGTCTTTCTATCACTATTGCAAAGATGGAGCACTCAGATGATCAATAGTCTGTCTTCATAATTGATTCACATTGACCTTGGCCTTCATTAGACAAGTGAGTCAAAGACCAGACCAGGAAAAACCTCACACATCACCCCACTGTCCACGTTTTGAGCTTTTTGACTCAAACCTCGAACCATTAAATGCATGCACAGGCATGTGGTGTGAAGTATGTCACATTGAGTTTTCATTCGCTCAAGTTAATTACTCATTAAATCAAATCTAGTGGAATAATTTCAATTTTCACATTTAAACTGCAGTGCGCCCATCCTGACCTTGGGACAAGTAAATCCGTCCTAAGAAAAAAATTACACCAAGCCCAAACTAAGGACAAATCTCTGTCCTTCTCCTTGAGGGCGGCGTGCGATGGTAGTGGTGGGTCGGCAGGAGGGAGTCACGCCCAGTTACCCTATAAAACCTGTGATTAATGCCCTGCTGTCTTGGGAGCTTCTCCCACGGCCACAATGACACACTCAGAACTGTAAGGAACGTGCATACACACACCACAAAAACAAACAAGACAGACAAATACAGGTGGACATACATACAAGTTACGGCTTATCTCATTCAGACTGACCCCTTCTTTCTGTGGCACGAAGTGTGTTTACGGATATTGATCAGCAACAGACGATGAGGCTCTGTCTCTAATTAAGAATCTGATAACAAATTTCCTGATGACATGTGGCATGCACATAATTCTCCTCCCCTTCAGGAAACACACTATCTCTCCAGCTGATGCCGCAGGAGGCAGGGATTCATTATCTATGCAGCCTCCTCTGAGATATATATGACATGTCAGTGGGGGGGCAGGATGGATTATTGACATCTTCTTCTTCCCTGCCTGTCCCCTGTAGGCAGCGCACACTGATCCCCTGGGATGGGGTGAGGTAGGGATCGAAGAGGTAATTACACAGAAGTCTGTATCAACACCGAGAGAAAGCTGTCTGTCAAGATCACGGCAACGCGAATGGCCAACAATGAATCCTACAGCTGAAAAGGCCAGAGACCGCCTGCCTGACAGCTACATCCATATTCAGACTAAACTAAATGATGATGTTTCTTATCTCTGACTCACTCTGGAGACAATTATACAAGTCTTTTATGGAGGAAGCAGAGACACAGCCGGCCTCGGAACCACGACTGTGGCTTTGAATCACCCACGTGAACAAACGATTATGATTATTATACGAATACGGATTGGACATTTGACGTCAGTAATGGCCTGCAAACAGTGAACACGGAACAAAATGTTAGAAATGAGGAGATAAAAAGGCAGATTAACACAAAGAAAATCAATGAATCAGAAGCTGTATTTTAAATGAATTGAACATACTGTATAGGGTTTGTTAATGCATTTACCTGCTCCCCATGCAAGCATCTGTCTCACTGTTAATGCAGCTCCATTAGACTGCAGTCAGCCCCTCCTCCATTTTGGCACTGATAGACATTTGCTTTTAATTTAATTCCCCTTCTAGATTATTGATACAGTGGCCTGCATTTACTTAACTCTGTCATGTCATTCATTTCCATATTTATGCACTGTCCTCCTGACTGAGCCTTTGTTTTGATATTTCTTGCATCCGTGCCAGCTTCAGCATCAGAGTGCTGCGTTTCATCAAAAGGATACGTGGATTGTGGTACTCTTTAAATAGCACAAAGGTACTGAGCCACATTTTTTTATCAAAAGAAGAAAAATCATCAAAATGCAGTCAGACCAGAAGCCTGTTCACGCTGGAAGTCACACAGCCGAAAACTCACACTATTAACACAAATCTAATTATCTTTCCTGTGCCTCTGTGGCCACTTAATCTTTATCTCAGGTGATCCAAAGTCCAGGTTTAATTGTACTGATTTGCATTTGCCAGCACAATAACAAAACTAGAGTCTGAAGGTGGAGGAGGAACATACATATGGTCCTGAAGGGGGCCACAATGAGCCACTGATGAAAATCTCTTCATCTTCAGGTTCCTGTCACATCAAGCACAGCTGCATCCTCCAGGGAAAACAACAAAAAGAAAAAAATGAAGAAGAAAAAAAACGGTTGTCTGGCTCGTGTATGGAGCATACGCGGTCTAAAATGGGATGCGATCTTGGGATCAGGCTGGCATGCGTGTGTTGGTACAGGCATGACAACAACAGCATCTTACTGTGTCATCTCCAGCAGATCAGAGGATTACACGGCCGGCAGCTGAGCCCGCCTCACTGTCACTCTTACTAAAAGGAAGCACTCAGAGATGGGAAGTTGTTTACCGAGTTTACCGTGTTTGACACCACTTGGCTGGCCAGGGTTGACACATGTAGTAAATCGCAACATCTAATCCATATGCAAAATGTGCGTTTATTGAAAATCTGCCCAGTGAAATAACTAATTGTTGATTGATATGTTTTTGTACATGCCAATCCTCTAATATCCATCCCATTCAGACTAGTAAACGGATTAAATGACAACGTGTGTACGCTGGCAATAAAGCTGCTGGTAGTAGACGTAACAGGATGCACACATAGTTAAGTAATGAAAAGCCTGATATGGGAATTTACATTATAAAATGCACATATACGTATGCCATATGTAAGGAGAATTCATCTTATTTCCCCATCTTGGGAGTTTTGACCTGTGCCTCTTTCTGTCAGTGAGTGTGTTGTGTTGTGGCGTGGCGGCAGACAGTCCCACATGACCTACTTCCTGGACTAAAGGAGGGATTAACAAGTCCGAGCTGCCTCAACAAGTGTAAGACTAGATATAATATTTTGTTTCTTCCATACTGCAAACTGCACTAAAAAAACAGAATAATGTGGAATAGACAATTACATCAACGACGCGGGTCCAGTCAGAAACCCCCCACTCAGCAGCTTCTGTACATCCTCTACTTCTGCCCACTGTGACGTCATGCATGTAGAGGATTAAAACAGCAACAGATGCACTACAACTAGTTGCCTTTGGCTGCCATTCTGCTTGATTTTATGCATATGCATCAAAATACAACTTCTTCTGCAAAACCAAACGGCTCTTTTGCAGGTGGTTGTAGAAAAATGCAGAAGTGAGATGAAGCCGCCGCCAGATTCATCACCGTATTACCACCGACCAAACAAAGCAGCAGCTGGGAGCACAGAGGTTAGAAACAGAGGGGCGACACTGTCACTGGGGATAAACCCATTGTTGTGACAGTCTTGACAGTTGCTATGGGAGTGTTCAAGCGAATAACCCATGTGGCATTTGCTGTGTCACCCGAATATGACTTACGGTATTTTAATCTTATAGCTAAACCTGATCAAGTGTCAGGTTTTTGAAAATAAAGTCACCCTGGTGCCTGCATGCATTTCTTGACAAGAGGAAGTGTGGGGAAACACCTCAGGCTTAAACACCAATTAACACCAATAGTCGCATGATGAGATGTGGTATCTGATGAGGATTCGCGAGATCTGTAGCTGAAGAGAGACACGCTGGGAAGAAGTCTGTCAAGTAAATAAAGTGGTTACTCTGCAAACCCAGCAAATGTGCAAACATGGCACATTTACAGAGCTGTTTGAAGGCAGTATGACAGCGGCAGGGCAAAGGTCTGAAAGAGAGTTAAAGGGAATGGAAGAGCAGTGGACATGACAAGAGATGTAAAGAAAAGACGTATAGAGGGATACACCGAGGGCAAGGAAAGAGGCAGAGAGAGGGACTTACAAGGTACGGCGCGGAGGTAGAGGTTCTCTCGGATGACTTGCTGGAGTTGGCTGTCCACTGAGCCGGGTGTGAAGCATTTACTCAGATACAACCTGAGATCCTTGCACAATGCAGAGCCTGCGGGAAGGGCACAGAAGGGAGTGTGGGATGGAGAGGAGGGAGGGCAGAGAGAGAAAGAGAGAGAGAGAGAGAGAGAGAGAGAGAGAGAGAGAGAGAGAGAGAGCGAGAGAGGTCAAGACACAAGACAACACACA
>OMOW01066081.1:1284-20869 GCA_900312555.1 Lamprogrammus exutus
TTTCCCTACACGACGCTCTTTCCGATCTACTGTTTATATGCGCAAAACAGAGCAAATAGTAGAATAGGATTTTGTGTTTTAACCAACTCAAGCAGCAAATGCAGGCATGTAGTCACTGAATGTGCACGTACAAACACACACATACACAACAGTAAACAGCATATAGCACAAGATGTCTTATGCAGACTACAACCAATAAAATGTAGTGTATCTGAACCTGAATTGTATGTACAGAATTGTATTGGTAGACAGCGCCTCATTGCTGTAGTCCTAAATCTTACTTCACATCTTCAAATTAATTTTCCACTGTTTTCAATAATGAAACTTAGAGCTGTGATTGCTGGATATTTTTACATCCAGTCTTTATTCCTTTTATATAACCAGCGCAGGCAACATGAACCAGAACTTGTGGCATCATAGAAACACAAAGGCCTTATGTAACATCAAAATAAGGGCAACACTGAATTATTTTACCAGTGAAAAAAATCAAATTATCCTCAGTCCAGGCTAATGATTCTACCAGAGCCATGCTGTTGTGTCTCCCTCATAGTTGAATATGGAGAGTTGTTTTTAAAGTATTTTCTTTATTGTATGTTTTGGGGTTACATAAGTTACTGCAGCACATTAACACACATGTCCCTTCAAGCGTTCAACATGCCGCACAAAGGCACTTCTCTCTGCTCTCTCCCATTTGCTGGCTGGATGACCAGATCATCTCTGACAGGCAGAGGCTTTTCATGCAGCACTGTAGAAGTGTGAGTGTGTGTGTGTGTGTGTGAGCTCAGCACTGGAACGCTGGAGTTTCCCCAGTACAGCAGGTTTCCCTGTTTGCTGAAGCCGTGCTGGGATTTCACATGGTGTCTGCTTGTGTGGGTTCTGAGCTGCTGCGGCCATCGATGAAGGTGAATATGCAGCATGGGTGCTTCTTTTGGATCCCTGCTGGGTGTTAACTTCAAACCAAGACATGGATGGTGGTATTCATTGGTGCAACCTTTGAGTTATTTCTTCTGTTCTTGGCTTTATATTCACCTCTAAAGTCACTGAAATATGATTTGATAAAAATATTGAATTGCTTTAAGATTTTGCACCTTTTCAGGTTTAAACTGGGTGTTCTTCTAAACTGTGTGCACTAGTGCTAGAATATACTACTCAAGAGCAAGTCCTGACTTAAATATTACTCAAGTAGAAGAATGATTACTTGCTTTGGAAAGCACTGTAGTGTGTGTCACCCTCTGTCAGTATGTGCTACTGAGCAGTTCTCATCCAAAATTTGGGTAATCCTTCCCAATCAAAAAGTTTCTCGCAGACTCACAGGCTGCTCAGAATGCCTCATTGAAATGTGAGCTCAATGAAAGTAAACCTACTGGAGTAGTAAGAGTGCTTGGTTACAGTATTATGGATATGTTTATATACAGTATCATATTATAATTTGAGTCATTATTGAATGAAATACCTGGAAATGGCATGACAAAGTGAAAATCTGCCAGCTTTATAGTTCTCTGTGATGTGGACTGATCATCCAAAGAAACATGAAAAAGTGAAAAT
This sequence comes from Lamprogrammus exutus, assembly GCA_900312555.1. NCBI lineage: Eukaryota > Metazoa > Chordata > Actinopteri > Ophidiiformes > Ophidiidae > Lamprogrammus > Lamprogrammus exutus. The sequence goes on from OMOW01066081.1 coordinate 2,830, forward strand.
GATAGATCTGTTGTCCTGCAGGAAGGTTGTTGGCTCATCTGAGAAGATCCAGCAGCTGAGATGATCATCAGACTGGGAAGACTGACGCCAGGATACTTTCGCCTCCTCCAGGTTGGTGTCTGGATGTGATGAAACATTTACCCAAAGCATCGCTGTAACTCTATAAGCTTTAAAAGATGTTGTGTTTTTTCACACAGACAGATGTTACATCCCTGTAACGGAGAAAAATGCAGCCCTTATCCAAAGACCCCAAACTGATAAACCTACTGATAAGTAATGGATTGAATCATGGGATTAATATTTCTCATGGAACGCTTTAGTTTGACAACACAGTAAAAGATTTGAATGAATAACTTAGAGTGCTTATAAAACACATCTCAGGAGGTTACGTTATATAACCTCTTCAACTCTGCTGTATCACTCCTCTGATGCTGCTTGAAGCTGAAATGTTCTGAATATTATTTATCACCTTATAACTGATAGTCATGGTCGGACAGCTATGACACTTTACCTCACATAAAAACGGACATTCTCCTAAATTTCACCTTAAGTTTAAAAAAAATGACTTGTTTCACACATTTATGTTCAATATTCGCTTGTTTCAACACTTATTGAAGCTATGCTGTATATGCTTTATGATGGAAGTTGTCTGAAACCACTGAACGCACACACATGAAATAATGCACATAACACTGATAGGTTGAAAGTTAGCAATTATTATTGCATTAAGGAGACAAACCACACAAGAGTCAGTGGAGCAAATTCATAGGTAAGTCTCAGGGGACTGAAACTCGTAGGCTCTTTTTATACTTTTTCAAGGAGAAAGAAACAGACTCTGGTTGGACAATATTAGAAGGTTCAAGCATTCCAAAATAAGCATGACTCCTGGTGTGTCTATATAAGTAAACCACATGCCCTTTGACCCTTAGGCATCATTTAACACTCTGGTAAGAACTGCTTTATTCTTAGGTATAACTAGATTTCTTATATCCTATGCAAAGAGCTTTGGTGCATTTCCAGAACAGTTAGAAATCAGATAGGACAAGAAATACCTTACAATGATATTAGCAGGTTAGATAAAATGATATAACCAAGCATTAAATATACTTTACAGTGTAACACTGGTAAAATATTCATCTCCCCCAGACACAATAGATACAAAGTAACAGTAAGCTAACTTACAGTATGATTGGTCATTTTTGTTTAGTGTCACATTTGCGAACTAAAGATTCAACTGTGGCCTGGTCAAACTTGTGTGTGTCTGTGTGTCTTCCTGTTTTTAGAGGCAGGTCTCAGGTGAGATTCGCGTGCAGCCACAGAACAGTCTCATCGGTCCCATCGCCATGACGATGGCCACAGTGGGTGTGGGGGTGTCCCTGTACAGCACCAGGCAGATGGCAGAGAGGGTCCATCTCAAACAGCCACAAGCCTGAGATCAAACTGTTCAAATTGTCTGTCAGTTCAGCTCTGAGAGCAGATGGGATGTCAGATTGTCGTGTCACAGATTGTGTGCGTGTACCAAATGTACTGGAGAAGGTGTTTGTTAAAAGATGTTAAGAGAGTTTAAGTCTTGTGTGTTGTTGCTTGGAGGAAAAGGAAAGTGTCCCAGGAGGAAAATGGCGGTGTGAGTCATTGTTCAGTCCCTTGTGAGCAGATTTGTGCTGTGACTAATAGCTTACACTTCGTGTCAATTGTGTCAAAAAGTGTCTCAGCATTTGACCTGCAACCTTTGCTATTCCTTGAACTTTTACAATAATTTCCAAATTTCTCACACCACTGCAAAATTAGTTATGTTTGATTATAATAATCAGAGGAAAAACTAATATAAGTCTGAAGGAATGGTTCATAGTTCATTAGATTAAATATTTACTGATGTTAGTCTCACACACTTTTCCTTCAAAATATGTTTTCAAATTAATATACTTTAACACCCTAATGTAATAGATTGTACAAATATATCCTTAAACAAAGCAGCACAACCTTTGCTCTGTTTACTAAGCAGAAATTAGGCAAACATATGACCAGCTGTTTTTCCAAACCATAATAGTTAAGTTGTTTGCATTTATTTGTAATGAATGTCAGTATATGCCCAATGCTAAAACACAGTTGAATAATAATATATAAATAAAGTTATGTAACTCCGAAACTGAAATAAATATGTTTACGTTTCTGACATACGTGCATTGACGTCTGTGTAATATTAACATTTTAAAGTACTTGGTTAAACGTTGTTATGGTACTTTCTCTTCATCCATGTGGAAAGTGCCGTGGGACACAGATACTGTCAGACTGCCGGCTGACTGCACAGCCTGTATGCAGCCATTCATGAGAGTGAAGCTCAGACAGAGGAAGTGATTTTACCACGAGCTGCTGACATGAATGAGTTGCCATGAGGGAGGACACGTATTCTTTTGCATCAGTTGGTACAATATCAGTGGATAGCAACAAAAACTGTACTCTCATGTCACATACAAACTGGAATTTGTCTGCCAGTGGTAGAAAAAGCACTTTGAGACACCTGGTGTGAATTAAACTATGCCAAAAAGATCAAAAACTGTCCCTGAATGAATTATTCATTGGTGATCATTGCATTTTATTTCACTCCTGAGTGAAATAAAATTGCATTGTGGAGGCTTGTGCGTGTGTGTCTGTAAGGTCAGATCCATATCTTCATGTGAGTGATTGTCCCTACAGGAACATTAATGGCTCTTTGTTACCACCTACTGGCTAAATCACATCCACTGCAGATAGATGGTGGCCAACTTCTTTACCTTCATCTTTTGTTACACAGACAAAGACACAGAGTCAAAGTTTGGCAGCTCGGTTGACTCAGCTGACCCCTGTGTGTGTGCACTATATCCACCGCATGTAGAAACATGTCCATAAACTAGCCATGTGTCTGTCCATGTATTTGCTTGTAGATATCTGTCCCGCAGAGTCATGCTGTAATGCAGTTTCATTCCATCAGATATTATGTATCATGTTTGAATGACAATAAAAGACTCCTTGAAATGTAATGTGAGCAATAACATAAATGTATGGCTTTGCAACATTGATATGCATTTTTTTTTGTAATTCTACAGTTAGATGTAACAAATAGCTGACAGAGAGAATATGTTAATATGTGTATCGTCTTATATAACCTAACATTGAAAATAACTATTTTAAAGTGTGATTGTAGTTTGTTTGTTTTTTGCATACTTAGCATATTCAATTAAAACAATCATGTTTTGCATGTTTTGTGTCACAGAATATTATTTACACTTTTTTAATGGAAAACCACCAGTTAAGCATTGATGCTGGTGTATATACATACAGTACATATTTCTCCATTTTGTGGTATTGCAACATTCTCACGATTAATGTTAATTTAAAATACATTTCACATTTCAGAATGTCACTTAGTTGTGGTATATTATTTGCATACAAGAAACTTTCTTTTACAGGAGACATTTGGACTTTTCAACCACAGGTGTAACTAATAACATTATTGGCTGCACTTCATTTAATGGTGTCAGGGCTCTGTTATTGTATTGTAAACATTAAAAAGGTTTTCAGATATGTCGTTTGTAGGGGTGGTTTGGACTGCCACCATGTTCACTTCATCATGGCCAATGAAAACAGCCAGTATGCGCTCTTCATCCAAGGCCTCTGTTTTGTTCTTGTTTGTCCCTTTAAACCTTGGAAGAAATTTGATAGTTATTTTACCTTCTTTAACACATTCAAGGCACTACATGCTTTTAAAGATCATTAAAGGCTCTCAACCATAAGTGATCATGAGATGTGACCCTATGCAACATTTCCCTCTCATCAAATGCTACAGCAGCTGATTTCAGTGATTTAAGAACCCTCAACCAGTGAAATCAGCTCGATTTTGAAATGAAATATGCTGCTTTGTGGATTTTAATGCTGTCAGATCAGTTGAAGGATTACAAAGGAACGATGGAAGAACAGAAGGAAGAAAGGAAACAATGAAATGATGAGGACACAAGAAAAAACAGCAAAATGGTAGCAAGCATAATTAACTTTTGCAAACTTCATAGCCGTGAATGTAACACACAAATTGTTGTTTCCATGAACATCTCTGCCCCTTGGAGCTGTCAGGAAGCTACAGGGAGACGGTGATGAAGCTTGATGCTGTGGGAACCAGCGGTATTTGGAAATGAAAAGTGTGTTCAATAAACCACTGTAATCCCTCTCAGTGTGACTGTTGGCTTTACTAATGCCTCTGTGCTGGGGGCAGATGGGGATGAACAGGCCCTGCAGCAGGATGTGTGAATTGTGAACCAGTCGTTTATTTAGATTTAATCCATTAGTGGAAGCTATTTCCAAACTAGTAAGCACTCAGAGGTCACATACCTCCTCTATGGCAACACTGTCCTCGACACTGTTATGACTGTAAATATTTCTTAATGTCCACCTGGACCTAGATCTGCTCCAAAATATATGTAAATTGTTAGTGATACCTGATTGTCTGATGTCCCCCATGGTTTGCCTAAACCTGTTTGGATATATTACAACTATGTGTAAAAGGATGAACTAAACAAAATTTCAACTGTGTGTAAAGTCATAACCATGCCACCAGATGCCAAGTAACCCTGAGTTGATAATCATAGCAATAGTTCTGAATTCAAAACAAGTATTGGCGTAAAATTTACTCAAGTGAAAATAGTTACATTGAAGACGAGGCTGAGGAAGGAAAGAGAAGAAAAAAAGGAGGGACAGCGATTAGAAAAGAAACAATGAACTTGAAGGATAGAAGAAAGGACCAAGGACATAATGTACCAAACCTGTAAGGCTTGTCTAATCATTTAACTAATCAAGAATAATGCAAATGCCACCTGACAGGTTAAAAAGACCACATATGGACTTTTGGGATATATTTTGTATCCCCAATTTTGAGGATTTATCGTGGTAAAGCACCAATAATACTGAAAGTGTTTAAAAGCTGTGGAATGAAACGTGGAACGTGACCGTATAATAGTTTGATCATGTGGCTGAATGACTCCTCCCCTCCTGCAGATGTCGCTGTATCACTGGTTGAGTGAGGCTTACAGGGGTGGGGGGAGAGGGAGAGAGGGAGAGAGAGAGCAACAGGTTTTTAATTGAGTTCATCTCAGCCTAGCATCAGATCAAGAAAAACAATGTAATTTCAAATCGCCATTCGCCGATGAAAAGAGCTTGTTTGCTCCTCCAATCAGCTCAAACCACCGTTGGCTCTCCTGCAACTATGCGTGATTTTAAGATGCCGGGGGAATCGGTGCGTAAAAGTGTGCGTTTCTCCATGGCGCACCATCATCACTATCTTCATCTTGATCGGATCTCCGCTTGAGTTTAGCCGTCAAGCCATCTGAAAATGGCTGTGCTCCTCAGCCTCCCGCTCGATCCGGGCGGCGAGAACAAGACTTTCCGTCCCCGTCTCATCCTTCCTTGGGTTTTATTGATCGTTTTTGTCGCCGTTGCCTGCGCCACTGGTGATATTTCGGAAAACGGAACGTGGGTAAGTCCAACAGGAGTGACACAAGATGATTCCCATCACCAAACTAACGCGTCCACGCCTCACAGAAAGGCTTTCCCCGTCCTCTCCTTCAACTACGAGCACGTCAAGAAGCCCTTTGGGATCTCTCTGTGGATTCTTCTCGCCCTGCTCATGAAACTTGGTGAGTGCTGTGGCCAAATTAATTTGTGGCACACACACATACACACTGCGGCATCAGTCAACGAGGGGCTGGGTTGTCATGGTGTGTGTGTGAGTGTGTTATCCCTTTAAGTGCTTGTACTTGAGCTGTGTTTACTCTGTATTTCAATGGACCTAAACTGCTCTACATTCGTGGCAGTTGTAGTCAATGTTTTGCAGATTAAACATGTATGTACAGTATGAGGTAATATTACAAAAATATAGTTATTGAGTAAAAAACTTTGAGGTCCCAGATGTCTGCTTTTCAGAATTGTTGCAGCCTGACTATGCAGTGACCTGAAGTGGACATAGGAGGTCTGTCAAACTTCCAATTTCCATCCCCAGTTTCCTGAAAATCACTCAAATGTCATATCTTGACTTTTCTTTTTTTTAGATTTTGATCTTTCTGCAGCTCAGACAGGAATCATCATTCAAGTTTTGATTGACTACTGGTGAAAGTACCCTTCACTTGGGGATGTGTTTGATAAATGAGAGCTGGGGTTTTTGTTTGAGTTGAGGAGATGTTTGATGTTTGTCTGAGGTAGAACGAGGAAAGCAGGCCATGGGTGTATCAGCCTTAATTCCTAGCTACATTCCTGTTGAATGAGTGATAAGTGGCACAGTTCATGTAGTGATACAGCCTATTTCAGACACAGTTTGATCGTGCAGATGGTTTAGATGCTCTTGTTAGGGATTGGAGTTTAAAGCTGTCCGTCAGCTTTATCTATTTGCCCAGCTGTTGTCTCCGAGGGCTGGCCCAGCTTCCTGTCCTAATGCTCAGCTCGATAACAAAGACAACAGTGTGCAAAGTCAGAGTGTAGAGGAGGGGGGGAGGCATGGCGGCACACACAAGACCACTGACTGCATAAAATGCCTCGGAAACATGGGAAACAGCAGCTTGGAGCAAGTCACATGACTGACAGTGAAGGCCTCTTTGACTAGGGACGGAGGACGCTGAGACACTGGCACGACTTGAATTGTTCTGATCAATGCATAAGCAATGAAAACTGAAACAGCTGAAAGCATTAAAAACAAATAGGGAGCTTAACTCTCTCTCTGTACATTCATATAGTCCATTTAGTATTCTCAGCCTTTATGTCGTCTTGGTTGAGTTTCCATTTGCCTTTAATATTTTGGATCTCTAAGGATTGCTGCTTTGGAATCTAATAGAGCTAAATTGTCCCCAGTTGAATACAAAATAAGAGCATGAAGACATTGTCTAACAGACAGACAGACAGACAGATCCATCAGCAGCCTATTTGTTCCCCTGCAGTCACTGTGAGAGCTGCTGTAAAGATGCTGCTGTTTAATGTTTCATGAGGATGCTCCAGGCAACTGCACATGTTTGAGTGAGACATGTTACTGCTGTATTATCACATTTTGTATCACTTATAATGTAGAAAAAGTTATTTAAGGTTGCAGCAATTATGTTTTATTTTCCTTTAAGCTGGTGATATATTCTGCAAAGTTTGCAGTGACCTCTTATACAGTGGAAATGATTAGCTGCTTTTGAATCTATTTAAGACAGGGCTACCACTGGCCTAAAGGGTTGCTGGTTTGATTCTCGAACCGGCAGGAGAAATCTGGATCGGGCAAATGGATGAACAGCGTCTGGCCCGCTCTCATTTGTCACTTTACTTGAGTACATTGCTCATTAGCATACTATCACAGATACATTTCCAGCTATAGTGAGACCAGGTTAGGTATGGAACAGTGACAGTCTTTGTACTTAATGATGTCATTACAGTAAAATCACTGACGTTTCTCTCATCCCTCAGGTTTTCACATTATCCCTCGAGTGTCCAGTGTCGTCCCAGAGAGCTGTCTGCTGATTGTTGTGGGCCTGCTAGTGGGCGGCATCATCAAGGCCATCGGAGAAGATGCGCCTGTCCTCGACTCCAAGCTTTTCTTCCTCTACCTCCTGCCGCCCATCATCCTCGATGCCGGCTACTTCCTGCCCATCCGGCCCTTCACTGAGAACATGGGCACCATCCTGGTGTTCGCAGTGGTGGGCACTCTGTGGAACATCTTCTTCATTGGCGGGATGATGTACGCCGTGTGTCAGGTTGAAGGAACCTACCTAGCCAGTGTGGATCTTCTGTCCTGCCTGCTGTTTGGCTCCATCATCTCAGCCGTGGACCCCGTCGCTGTCCTGGCTGTGTTCGAGGAGATCCACATCAACGAGCTGCTGCACATCCTAGTGTTTGGAGAGTCGCTCCTCAATGATGCTGTCACTGTGGTGAGTGAGGAGAAGGTGGCAGTGTCCATTAATAAGACATATAGATGTATTATCACATGTTCAAAACAGAGAGCTGATATCTGAAGATTCGATGAAGCCACAATGGAACAACAATCTGTACAAGTAAAATCAACAAGAATGAGAACAAGCTCTCTAAATAAGTAATAGTAATTGTAAAAAAACAGTGAAATGTACCTAAGTATTCAAAAGCAGAAATACACACAGTAAAGAGGCATGGAATTAAAAGCTGCTTTTTGGTGAAAACCCTCTATGTTCAGTTTGGGAGATTTTCATGCTTTCAGGACAGCTACAGAGGGAAGTAAAATCAAAAAGAAGGATAGGCAGAAATGAGGGGGAACAGGTTAGAAAGAATGAAGGAGGAAAAGAAAGGGAAGGAAATAAAAATGGATACTTTTAGCAATATTTTATGATTTTATGTTGTGTTGAATGTATTCTTAATCTTTAAAGTATAGCAACCACAGTAGTAGCCACAGCCAACATATGGATGTAGATGAGTAAAATGCTGCAAATTTCTCTCTCAAATGCAGTGGAGAAAAAGTGTAAGGTCTGACAAACTTACGAAACTCAAGTAAAGTACCAGTACCTCAAAACCTAACTTCAGTAAAGCACCAAGGTAAATGTGCTGCGTTTCTGTTTTGCAGGTACTGACGCAGACCATGTGACAGAGATCAAATCAAGGGACAAATAGTCAGTCAGAATCAAGCTTTGTGTGTCTGTTTAAGGTGATGCTGACCCTCCTGCTGAACACATTTAAAGCTAAAAACACTTACATTTCAAAGGTTTTAATCTCAGATGTTGGGTATTTCTGCAGGTACTGCTGCTGTTGTGTTAGCAGGTAAAGCAAATCTGTACGGGCCGCATGGAGGCAAAGGCACAGGGTAGCTTATGTTTTACCATTTGCTATTTATGTTTTCTCTTTTAGTTGATGTTTTTGTATGAGCCTGCATATTCATAATGTGCAAGTGCAGTGTTGTGAGCCGTAGTGCCTTAAACCTTTACCGTGACTAAAATTTGAATCACTTTCCATAGAAGAATTGAGAATCATTCAATCTCTCTGTGCAGGTTCTGTATCACCTGTTTGAGGAGTTTTCCCACGCGGGGACGGTGACCGTGGGCGATGCACTCCTTGGCGTGGTGTGTTTCTTCGTGGTTTCACTGGGAGGCGTCATGGTGGGAGCCATCTACGGCATCCTGGGAGCCTTTACATCTCGCTTCACCTCGCACACTCGCGTCATCGAGCCGCTCTTCGTGTTCCTCTACAGTTACATGGCCTATCTCTCCGCTGAGGTCTTCCACTTGTCAGGAATCATGTCGTAAGTACAAGTCGTCACTCGTCAGGCCTCGGTATCTGTGCTTACTGACCTAAACCTCACCAAGCTTCACTGTTATAGGAAACTGTGAGAGGGTTCATAGGACAAACTCACAGTGTATTTTCACTCAGCTCAGCACGACTTTCCACAAGAGGTGAAGAAAGTCACACATCTAATAAGATAAAGACCAGATATTGGAGTTACAGTACATCCATCAAGTGGATAGAAACATGACTCCTGTGGGTTGCTCGGCCCCTTCACCACTGAATGCGTAAATAGTAGATGTTGTTAGCCATAACAAATTTATGAGGTTATCATAAGGGCTGCACTCTGCTTATGTTGTTGATCACGAGAACCTCCCCTGACTGAAAAATGCTGTACATCAGCTGATAACTGTGCCGTGCTGCGACGCATTTAAATGCTCTGATGTCACCCTCTTTATGCTTCTACTTACAAAACAGCAATGTAAATACAATTTTTTTGGGGAACCAGTAATTATGTCAGAGAAATTAACAATTTATAGTAAATGCATGATAATTGAGGACTGTTTGTCTACGTATTGTTTGTGTTCTTCTGCCATCTAGTGGCCAAAAGTAAATTAACACATCGGTGCCGTCACATGAACATTGTAGCAATTTCAGTTCATTTCAATGGATATTTTATGTTTACGATTACAACCCTACCCACATAATTTCCTGTCCCGTTTGCTTTTTGCTACACCAAGCAGTTAGCTTTCGCTTTATTATTTTGCTCTCCAATAATGTTGTGTTTTACATGATGATGCAGTTATAAGAGTGGTTAGGATACAATGGATAACAGATAAATCCTCAATCCTGTTTGGGTTAAAATCACACATCTGCGGGATCTGAATGAGAGGAGGATTGGATAACTTTTTGTATTGCAGCATTTGTGAAGGATTTGTCTCAGAAACATTTTTTTGCTCAAATTTCCTGGTTGGGTCACATTGCCAAACCTCAGGTAGCAATCACTGCGTATAGTCATTTGTCATTTTCTTGCCGTGTTCCAAACAGGTTAATAGCCTGTGGTGTGATGATGCGGCCGTATGTGGAGGCCAACATATCCCACAAATCCTACACCACCATCAAATACTTCCTGAAGATGTGGAGCAGCGTGAGTGAGACGCTCATTTTCATCTTCCTGGGTGTTTCCACTGTGGCAGGTCCTCACGCCTGGAACTGGACCTTCGTCACTTTCACAGTCCTCCTCTGCCTCGTGTCAAGAGTGCTGGGTCAGTGCAACCAAAAGAAAACGTTTGCAATGTTTTCAAATGCTTGTATTTTTATGATTGTAGTAAACTTATTTCTGAACTAGTAATGTGTTGTGTTTCATCCTCTTCCTTAGCCCCGTTTTCGTAATGGTAGTCATGGTTTGTGTTTTTCAGGCGTCATTGGCCTCACGTTCATCATCAATAAATTCCGTATCGTGAAACTGACCAAAAAGGATCAGTTCATTGTGGCCTACGGTGGCCTACGAGGGGCGATAGCCTTCTCACTGGGCTTTGTGCTGACCGACAGTAAAATGAAGCGCATGTTCCTCACCGCCATCATTACCGTCGTCTTCTTCACTGTATTTGTGCAGGTAAGAGTTGAGCGTTTCAGATGTTAGTGTCTACATATTTCAGTGAATAGTAATGTGTTATATGTAATAATTACAAATATTGTTGTAAAGTTGTGCAGGACAAAACCTTATTTATTGAGAAATGAATGGAACTGTGAATTAAGCTGTTAAAATGAGGAAAAATAACAATTGAATAAAATGCACAAATGATTTTGAAATTAATTTGTAAAATCCTGAAAGAAATTTAGAAAACAATCTGTAATTAACTAGTTTCCAAATTTTTTATTTTATAATTTACTATCACTGTAGGGTACTTTTTTGTGTCATCTACCTTAAACATACAAATAAAGGCAAGGTATATTTTTATAAACATGAATCAGATTTCTTTCTCTCTTGAATTTTATTTTATTTTTTCATTATTGAATTTGTATCCTAATAAATCATGCTTGGTCCTATATATAGGTAATGTAGGTAACCGCTGACTTTGACTGGCTGACTTTAATGTCCTTTATTGACCTTTAATGTGTGTTCTCAGGGAATGACAATTAGGCCTCTGGTTGAGCTGTTGGCAGTGAAGAAGAAGAAGGACAGCAAAAGATCCATTAATGAAGAGATTCACACACAGGTAAGCAAATTTCCATCATTTTGATGTTTCACAAGGAAAGGAAAGACAAAACAACATTAGATTATCATTGTCCATAAAGATTCATTGTTCGCAGAAAGGTTGCTTCTTTCAAAAAACCTATATCATTTTGCCTTCAGTTCCTGGATCATCTCCTCACAGGAATTGAAGACATCTGTGGTCATTATGGTCATCATCACTGGAAAGACAAGTATGATCACTTTGAACGTGTCATCTATCACCCTCTTGTGGTTCTGGTGTTCTAGCATAGTGTTATTGGTTACAACAGGATGTTGCGGCTGCGGGTAATATGGGGAGGGACGGAGGGATCAGAAGCTGGGAGGCTGAAGTATAACAAGCAGAGAAAAACAGTGAGAGCGCATACTTAGAGTTAAGATTGATCTAAATTAATCATTCCAGCTACCACGATGCTGCACTGTTTATTGTGATTTCCATCTTCGGAAATAACTTTTCCGAAGATGGAAATCACTCTAATCAGGTATGTAATTTTTGCCTCTTCTTCCCAGGCTGAACCGCTTCAATAAAGCCTATGTAAAGAGGTGGCTGATCGCAGGCGAACGCTCCACTGAGCCCCAGCTCATCTCGTTCTACAACAAGATGGAGTTGAAACAGGCCTTGATGCTGGTGGAGAGCGGGAGCACCGCCAAAGCGCCCTCTGCTTTACCCTCCGTCTCCATGCAGTGAGTATGAAGCTGTGAGAGCAGATATCCGATCGATCATGCTTTATTTATGCGTTATTTTTTCGAGCAAGGACAAGGTGAATTGGCATTTAAAGTTAAAGCACATTATTTATGTATATCTTTGATCTGCATAGGAACATCCAGCCACGCGGTCTGTCCAGTGGAAGGGCGATACCGAGCATCTCCAAAAGCCGTGAGGAAGAGATCAGGAAGATTCTGCGAGCCAACCTGCAGAAGACCAGACAGAGAGTAAGAAAGGGTTTCAGGTTTTCATAATGCCATCCAGCTCTGTTCCAGGAATATTCTTTATTTGTCAGTGGTCAAAACACACTTTTCAGGCAGAAATGTGACGTCTCCTATGCTCATGATAATGTTTTTGGTCTGGTTTGTCATCAGCTACGCTCCTACAGCAGGCATGATCTGATGATGGACCCATTCGAGGATAACATGAGTGAAGTTCGCCTCAGGAAGCGCAGAGTGGAGATGGAGAGGAGGGTGAGTTCTGCAGTGACTGCAGCAAAAATGCAAATTCTGGCCTGAGGGTGGCACCGGAGGAGAGGACATTTTGTTGCCTGAAACAAGGACTCATGCATTTTAGAGCTTTGTGGATTTTTTTCAGCAAATATCTCAGCATGTCAAGCTATACAGAAAAGGCATGACAATTAGTCAATCGACAGAATTGAAAAAAAAAGTACTTTAATAATTGCATAATTGTTTTAGTAATTTATTAAGTAAAAATTTCAGACAAAACCACCAGCAATTTGAATATGTCATCTTGGTGTGTGAGAACTTGTGGGGGAAATTTGAGAGATTCTACACGTTAAACAATTGATTTATGAATCAAAAGAATCTGTATACAGGCACACAATAATAATTCCAATCCACATTCACCTTCTGAATACTGAGTTACATGGCAAACCATCCACATCTCAGTCATGGCTAAAATGCTGTATTACAGTAAGTCATAAAACCATTAAAATGGTTTCTTACTCGTGTTTCTCCTGTTTTGTTCATTCACAGATGAGTCACTACCTCACTGTTCCTGCAAACCGCCAGGAAACTCCTCCAGTGAGGAAAGTCTGCTTTGAATCAGGTCAGTTAAAGATTCAGTTAATGTTATAGAAATTCATTGGCTTTTTCACACTGTTTTAGAGTCACATCGAAACGATACACATTGAAAGTGTCTCGTTTACAGAATTGAACCCAATCTTGAATTTTCAATGGGTCGTTTCTATGCAGAAGCATAATGAATAATCTTCATAAGTGTAATTATAAAACGCTTTGCAGTCTAATGTGTCACCAATTGTTCCCCAGAACACCAGGTTTACAATTACGATGATGAAGGTGAGAGTCGAGTGTCTAAGCCAGATCCCAGCAGCCCTCCTGATGCCATCAGCCTGGTGGACGAATCATCCCAAAGGCCCAATCAGAGGAAGAGTACGCTGCAAAAGGAGGATGACACAGAGCAAAAGGCAAACGTGCCAGACACCGAAGAAGACCAAGACCAACTGAAGCTATCCCGCTGCCTTAGTGACCCTGGTCCACATAAGGATGAGGAAGAGGACCGGTCCTTCCATTCGTGATGAAGCACATACTTTCAGTACTTGAGGTAGACATTAAAACTGAGGATTCAATGAGACTGTCAGCAAAACGAGATATTGATCACTTCAAGCGATGGTAGTATTATTACTGATGAGATATGAGATGTCTCTTTATCAGTTTGTATTTTTATCATGAAATGCATTTAAAAAGCTTACACCAATGGCTGTTTACCATTTCCAAATTTTATGATAGCTTGTTTGTCAAACCCATCTGTGTTTGTGCTTTGTATGTTAACAAGCATACTTGCATTAAATATTACAAACAAGCATTAACATTTATTTTAACCTGCTTGAAGCACCAGACGGGTGCAGTTTCACACCTTTAAGAGGTACAATCAACTAGTGCCCTGATGGAGCAAAAGCCTTCAATCTGGTACTCCAAGTACGTTAAAATATTTAATAAGTAGGATTTGTGAACAATCTTAGCACTGTTGTTGTGGTTGCAAACATTGCTGCATGATGATGCGTGTTTTTCTCAGGGACTGAAACATGGCACAGTAGCAAAAAAATTCCCTCTGCAGAAAGGGGAAAAAGGTGTTTTTGCATAAGCTGACTGCATTAAGCTAAAGTCTTTTGACAGCTAAACCTTCAATAACATTCCACCAGTAATCATTAGGTCATAAAAGGAAAGGTGTCACATTTGTATCCACATGAGCGGCGTGGTTCTCTCAGCTGTTGATTCAGACTGAAATATCTTTGACAGCTTGGATGCATTGGCATGAAATCTGGTACTGACATCCATGCTCCCCAGAGGATGACCCCTAGTGTCTTCATTAATGAATCACACAGCATATAATGATATACCTGAGCTTTTGCTGCCTGCACATAGTTGCCTTAAAATGTTTTGCTTTTTGTGTGCCACATGTATTGTTTTTATATTCTGTTGAACCTGAATGTGTTGAAGGAAAGCTTTAATTTGTATGTGAAATAAATATTTGTCTTAACCTGAAGTTTAGCAATAATATGTTGTGATTTTGTTGGATTAGGGAAACTGCAGAACATATAGGTGATAAAGAAAAAAGGAGGAGGTATTGAAAACCTTTATTATGATTTAGATTTGTGTCATTGAACAATACAGATACAGAACACTTTCATCCTCTGTGGAAAAGAGCTCTGTATGTTCCTTTAGTAGCCGTATAAGGAGTTCAAGGTGTTTAAAGGGACCTGAAAGTCTTAGTTTAAACAAATTTAGCAGAAAATACTGTACGTGAAAGTGGCGTTTTTTACACATTTATCTTACTGATGAGATACGGCATTTGGCACAGTTATTTTTCGGCTACTGGTAGGATAATTTACACCAAAAGCCCAAAATCGTTAAGAAAAGAGATACAGAGGACATATCAGTGTCCTCTGTGCCATGGTAACACAGTGACTGAGGACAATATCAGGAAAATCAGCCCATGATGGCCCTCACTGGAGATTCCACTTTGAATAACAGGGAATTTGTAGTCCCCAACATGCCAACCACTAGTGTGTGACAGGCTTGTGACAACAAGAACAACAAACATCCTCAGGCAAACAACACAACCAGCAGACATGGACTTCACTGGCACATGGAAAGTCTATGCTGACGAGAATATTGAAGAATTCCTCAAAGAAATGGGTGAGAATGATCTATTTTTTCAACATATATCATACGGTATGTTCAATATTTTGACATTATTACTGTCAACACTGATGACAACGGACTTCTCCTCTTACCTAAAACAAGTTGTAATTATCCTCTCAACCTATAAATTACAATGAAATGAAATTTAGAAGTAATCCAAATATATGAGAAAGAATTAATGAACTCACATTCACTGATTGAATATAGTCAATAGTTATCTCACCAGTGCATCGATATAATCCGTGGATGGCGTACAGTAAATCACCACTCGTTCATATATCTGTATTAAATCCATATGCTTTACAAAGTTAATGTAAGTATTGTCATTCTTTTCTTCTTCCTATGAATCTGTAATTGATCTTTTCTAATGGAGGTGTTGGTTCCCTCTACCACTGAAATTTAAAACACAAGATCAGAATCTGCTATCACTCCCAAATTGACTGACATGTCGTTTAATGCCAAGTAAGTCTAGACAAAAATGAAATCTAAGAGCATAATGTTGAAAAATTTGCATTTTTCAGGATTAAGACCAATTCTTTAGTTGAGTATGTGAATTAAGTTTTTTTTTAACAATAACATGCTTTTTGTCTTTTTGATATGTTCCCAAGGCGCACCTGAAATGATTGTGAAAATGCGAATGGATGTCAAACCTGTGGTAGTGATAGAACAGAATGGGAAAGACTTCACCTACACATTGAAGACGCCCCTTGGCAACAAAGTCCACTCCTTCACCCTTGGGAAGGACACAGAAATGACCACTCTGGATGGTAGGAAGGTTAAGGTGATTTAAGACACATGTATAAACTGTCCAGAGCTCTCATTCCCACATTCCACCCTAAAACATACAATGCTCAACCTTTAATTCTGTTTAGGCTACAGTCCGGTTTTGGAGCATGTTAATGTAATGAGCAGCATGTTGTAAATGATGCAGCAAACATTCACTCAAACACTGTAGAGTGTAGAGGTACTGGAACTTCATTTGACTGTTTTTGTTTCTCAAGGAGAGACTTTCTATGCTTACTTTGCTACATTTGAGAGGGAAATGTTGTATTTTCTGACAGCTGTAGTCCATCAGTGCTTTCACTATTTGTTCCTTATCAGTGTACTGTCACAGAGGAGAATGGGAAGCTGATTACTAAGACGGATAAGTTCACCTCTGTTCGCGAAATCCAAGGGGGGGACATGGTTGAGGTCAGTGCCTTTATTTCTGGTCAGATACTGTATGTATGTACTGTATCGGAGATGTGATGCAAAATATGACGTGTGATTTTGTGTTTGAAAATACAAACATAAAATCTGAGTTTCTCAGCAGAGATGTTAACTTGTCATGCTTTGTTTGTCTCTCTGTTCCCTGGCAGACATTCACTGCTGGCTCTGTGACTTTCATCAGCAAGAGTAAACGTGCCTGATCAATATCAAAGACCACATGGAACCTTCAGAACATCTAGCAGGGGACCAATGGGAAATGAAACAATAATAAATAAAAGAAAATAAACCGATTGTAAATGTATAAACACGTAAACAGTAAAATAAAATTCAGTGGTGTAAGTTAAGTATCATGAGTTAAAATAATCTTTGTGATGAAGAGTATAGTTTCGCTGTTAGGTGAAAACCTCAAATCACCAGTTTAATTGTCAAATAGTAAACTGTCAGATACGATAAGATATGAAATACGGGTAAGGGAAGAGCATTATCTACATTAACACTACACAACTACACTAGGTAAGATAACGTTAAAAAGCTACATATAGTATGATACCCCTGAGTAGTATGAACATGTGTGTATTGGAATAGAATAACAGCATAACGAACGAATATTTATTTACACTGAAATGTTCATTCGTCGCACCAGTGATACCGCAGTCCTGATGCAGGAGTTCGGACAGTAGATGGCGCTGTGACTTTTGCTGACCTTTTTCTTTGAGAGGGAATAAAGGCGCCGTCTTGAGTGTGCATGCGCTGCATATTTACTCGCTTTAGACTGCGCTGCTTGGTCAAAATTAATTTCTTTTTGGAGTGAGTGTAACTGTATGGCCAGATACATGAGGCCTCCAAACACGTCTCTGTTTGTCCGAAACATCTCAGATGAGTCCAGGTGAGTCCACATCCAGACCAGCACCAACAAAAACACTGCATTAACTCATGCTAACGGGAGCTAGCTCGGGTAGCTAACAAGCTAACTACCCAGGTTACAATATAAAAAAAAGCTTCAAATTACGTTCAACCTAAGCGAGCGTGCCGAGAGGCTTTAGCCGAGAAATGTAATTTCACATTTCTCCAATGTTCTGAGAGTTGTCTGCTTTCATGTATTGTCTTTTTAATAGCGTTTGGGAGCGTTGTTATGTGCCCAGCGCTACGTTTCAGCTGCACGCTTGGTGCACCGTGTCCTGTTTATAAATAAGTCGGCTACCGTTAGTCATAGCGATATTAATATCCCACTTCATACTTTTTGAGGTTATGCATGTAAAATACGTCGAGGCTACACCCGAACTGTATTCAGTTGTAGTTGTGTAGGTTCCTCTTTATTGTTTCACGTATCTCGTATCACAGTGGTTATTCCAACAACACTGTCAATAATTAGCCCAGCTAACTTTACTTTAACTTTACTTCACTTGTGGCTGGTTAATGAATACGTAAATTTATTCCCGCAGGCTCCTAAATTAACGTAATCAGACACTATCA